>BDUI01000794.1:80128-93216 GCA_002335545.1 Apodemus speciosus
AGTGAATTTTGGCTAGGTTGAAACAGCTTATATTTATGTATATATTTGTGTGCATACATATGGTAGTAAACTGCCCAATCTGGTTGCAGGGAGGTGAACTCTGGCAAGAAACCACTGAGCCCTCTCTCCTAGTAATTAAATAACTTGATTAATTTAGGGCCTTTTTAACCTCGCTTTACTTTGTTAATGCCATAAATAAATACTTATGAATTATGTACCTAACAAATATAATTTGTGCTGTGTCCTTTAAATACTATGCTACTAAGACAATGGGTGTACAAAGTAAATTTGTAGTTTTATACTTGTTCATCTGTTTACTTTTGAGAAATTACTTTGTTTTCATGTTGTAAATAATTAGATAGGGACTTTTGCTTTCAGTTCAGAGGATTCTTTTTAGTATTTCATGTGGTCTGGTGGTAATGGAATTTTTTTTTTAAACCTGAAAATGTCTTACTTTATTTTAATTTTTTTTCATTTTACTTTTCACATTAGGTCTCATGATATAGCTGTGGTTAGCCTGGAAATCACTATATAGACCAACCTGACCTTGAATGCACAGAAAATTGACCTGCCTCTACCTCCCAATTACTGGGATTAAAGTCATGTGCCACACCATACTTGGCATTCTTTATTTTAAATAATATTTTTTTCTGAATACATAGTTTTCAATGGACTGTGTCTTTTGCCAATTTAAATATATTATCCCAGTATTTTCTAGTCTTTGAGGTATCACCTGAGAAATCCATTCATAAACTTACCGAGGTATTTCCATATAATGCTTGATACCTTTACAATTCTCTGTACTTTGTTTTCTAAACTTTTATTATAATGTGTGCTTGTGTAGATATCTCCCAGTTGATATATTTGTTCACAACCATCAGTAACTTGGGTTCCGTGGAATATGATATCCTCTTGTGGCCTCTGTGAACATGCAAGTAGTGTACAGTCATAGAAGGGGGCACAATGTCAATACATATAAATAAAACAATATTTTTAAAAACATCTTTTTGCAGTCAACAACAGTCAGTGCTAAAATGAATAACTGTTCAGCTCTAAATGTGACATCTTTTTCACTAGCCTACTCCCAACCAAGACTCAGGGGGCACAATGGAAGAGAAGACAGAAGGAATGTAAGAGGTAGAAGATAGGAAGGAGTGCTAGCAAGTGCAAATTACTGTACATGACATGGGTGTTAGACTCATGAACTCTAAGGAGCTATGTACATGATTGATCTATTCCAGTAAAGATCTCTGGGCCCTATTCTCTAGCAGGTGGCTATTGGCAGTTGAAACAGCAATGGGAGAGGAGTTCCTTGGGCCCTGTTCGTTAATGAAGAGCTGTTGGCAGTTCAAACTACTATGAGGTAGGAGCTGTTATCAGTTTAAACTGCCATAGGGAGGAGTTCTCTGGGCCCAGTTCTTTACTGGATAACTTTTGGCAGTTCAAACTGCTATAAGGGAGGAGCTTTTGACAGTTGAAGCTGATATAAGGGAGGGCTTTTCCAGTCCCTATCCTTTACTGAGGACCTGTTGACTGGCAAACAAAACTATGGTCATTAATAGTTTTCTCCTGTTCAAGTGAGTAGCCACACACCCGTACACATATGAGCAGCACCAATTGTAATTAAAGGATTATAAAGAGAGGGCATGGAATCGGGAGGGGACTGTGTTGGAGGAACCTGGAGAGTTGGAGGTGGAACTGGAGTTAGATCATGTATCATGTATGCATGCATGAAATTCCCAAGAACTGGAAGGTCTCAGTGGTGAGGAGCACTGGCTATGTTTTGCATAGGACCCAGGTTCACTTCCCAGTGACCACATGGTGGCTCACAACCTTTCACTGCTAATTCCAGAAAATATCACACTTTCTTGTGGCCTCCATGGGTACCAGGTACCCAATTGGTGCATGTAATCCATGCATGCAAATCCTTTACATGAATTTAAAAATATAATATGTTGTGTCTGATATTGTAGATGTTAGAAGAAAACTTAGAGAAAATGCAGAAGGGATGAATCTGTACCATTTACACACAGAGAGACGCACACTGGGAAGATATTCTATGTTCATAGAGTAGAAGACTTTGTATTTTTAAAATACCCATACTCCACAAAGCAATTCATAGAGTAAATATCTTCCAAGAACATTTTCAAAGATAAGTGAAAAATAACCCTAAAGTTCATATGAAATCAGAGAAGAGCCCAGATATTCATAGTAATCTTGAGACTGGAGGAAAACAGAAAGGCTCACACTTACAGGTTTTGACCTATAATATCAAAGTATCCTGATTAAAACAGAATGGTGGAATAGCATATCAATAGTCTTAAGGATCAATGTGCTTTGCTCATATTTCTCATACTGGTGAAAAAACTCTTGATATTTTGCTTTGATGTCATTTTTAACTCTCTTGTAGAAGGCAATGAATATATTTCTGGTTGTAGATATTGAGTATCTCCAGTGCTTAAGACCATCTCTATCTATTTTTTTTAAAAAAAACTTTTGTATTTGAGTGTTTTGTCTATATTTGTGTATGTGTACCTCATGTGGGCCAGAAGAGTGTCTGATCCCCTTGGACTGGAGTTACAGGTAGTTGTGAATCCTTATGAGGGTGCTTGGTATTGACCTTGGTTCCTCTAGAAGGACATCCAGTGTTCTTAATCACTGAGCATCATTCCAATAACTATTTATGTATTTTGAAAAAAATTAAGGAGCCTTTGAAAATGCCACTCTCCAGTAGCTATAGGGCATTATACAATTAGAAACGTATGCTATTCCAGTTCCACAAAATTGCAATATGTTAGCTGTAGGTGAACAGAACTTCCCATTATTCGAACTTATCTTTTTTTTTTATAAGCATAGAAGGATTGATTTTTGCTACTCTAAGAGATGTTCTCACAGCAAAATCAAGGCTAGCCTGGATGGGGAGCCTTCGGCTTATGACTGGATATTTTTGTTTCTTCTTGCAGTGCTGGAGCTTGAACGTAGAACCTTGCTCAGGTGAGGCTGTGCTTAAGCATATCTCCAGCTATTCGGTGGGATGTAAAATATTGCCCATGTATCTATTAAAACATTGCTTCTTCTTGGGTCATGATTATCTCTCCTAATATCTTATTAAGAAGAAAAAGATAATAACCAATGAATTACTTCCTAGTGGTCACATTTTTTCCTTTCCTTTCACTTAGAATTTTTTTTGTCACATGTCCATTGTTCATTTCTGAACAGTGCTTATTTAAGTTTCAAAAGTCTTTCTTGAAAGGGTCAGACTATTTATAATTATTTTGTATAAATAGCTCTCTTAAGATAGAAGGCATCAGTAGGTCCCTTTGCCTGAGAGCTTAGTTGTATTGACTGCTTTAAAGATATAGTAGTTCCTTAAAATTTGCCTTCTAAGCTACAGAAGTTATTTGAGAAAATTTAAGTAATGTTGTGTTGTTTCCTTTAACCAAAGTGACCAACACCTCTCCTAGCCTTTCTATAAATGCAGAGCTTTATAAAGCATCAGTTCTACCATCCTTAAAATTCTCAGGAAACATTCTTGGGTGTTTGAACATTTTATTATTATTTATTATTTTATCTCCTATGTGCATGCATGTGTCTATGCCAGTTGATTTTCTCTACCCACTATTTGAGTTCCAGGAATTGAGCTCAGGTTATTATGCTTGGTAGCAGGCACTTTTACACAGTGGCCCTTCTTAAATATTTTTAAATTCTAAACTAAGCAATAGAGAGATAACTCTTCTATTAGGAGCACTGGCTGCTCTTGTAGAGGATCAAGGTTAAATTCCCAGCACACACATAATGGCTCCCAATTATCTCTGACTCCAGTCCCAGAGTGTCAGAAGTCTTTTTCTGACCTTATGATCTTTGCCAGCTCCAAGTATGTGCACAGATATACATTCGGGCAAAAGACTGGTACACATAAAATAAACAATACACATCTGAAAGTCAGTTACAGTTTCTCTTGGCCTTATCTCACACTGTTTTTCTTGTCTTAGGCATAGCTTATATAAATATTTTTGAGTTCAGAGTATCTCATCATAATGGGTGTRGACAGTTTTGCCGTTATTATTTTGATAAAGTACCTAGGTTATTTCTCCAACTTCCTAACTGGAGCCACTCCTAGGCATTATTTTCTGAAGTCAATAACTCTAGTAATTTATATAAGTCAGCAAATCATTGCTGATAAGTCAGGAAGATGTTCCTATTTAGTTTTCACATTAGAGGGTTCTGTAGAGGTTGGGAAACCCCATAAGGCAAAGTTTCTAGTTAATGTTTTGTTTAAAGAACATAAGGATTCCTTGTACTTCTAGGTATATCTTAAATAATTTCATAACAATCTTTCCCTTTTATGCTAAATGTTCCACTTGATGAATGCTAGAGAGAAGAGGGGAGAAGATGGTGATGGAGGAAGAAACCCAGATTGTCTTTGTGGAGAAGCAAGCACAGAAAATAGACAGGAACAGGGATGGAGAAGAATTAGTATTTATCTTTAGTTTTGATGCAACCTATAAATTTTTAAAATTGGTTTTCTGTTTTTTTCACCTCTTTATAAAATTTTGATAGACTTCAAAACTCTAATTTGTTATAAGTTAACAATTCTCTTAACAATTTAATATTTCAGATGCTCTACAGTTTCAATTAAAATATATACTTCCTATTAATCATCTCCTGGCTTATTGCCCAGGACTTCTGGCTTAGCACTCAAAAGAAATAATTTAGGAATGCCATGCAGTTGGCTCCAAAGTTCTCAGTGCAAAAACATTGCATTTGCTCCAGAGATAATAAGAGATAGTTTATTCTGTGCCAAATATGAGTGATCATGGCCCAAGAACAGAATCATGTTTCACTGTGGAAATTTTTTTTCTGCAACAGAACAAGATAAAAGTCATAAATCAATGCATTTACCAAATGCATTGTGGGGTATTAGGTAGCTGAATTGCAGTAGAGTGAACAAATATCTTTTATGGCTTCATATGTGTCTCAGTTACTTTTCTGTTGTTCAGCACAACTTATGGTTTATTTCGGCTCAATGTTTAAGGTACAGTTTCTTGTGGTAGGGAAACTAAGGCAGCAGGAGCTTGAAGCAGTTGGTCATGATGTATTGTAATCTGGAAAGAGAAGGGGATGGACACTGGTGCCTTCTCTTTTTTAAGTAGCATAGGACCCCAGCCCAGGGACTGGTGCTGTCCAATTTTAGAATGAGTCCTCAAACTGATCAATGTGATTTCTTACATAAATCCCCAGAGGCTAAACGTTCTGTCACAGTTGTGTACTTCCATTCTAGTTGAGTCTAGTTTTCATCAATTTGAGAATCACTACTAACAAGTCCCAGTAAGTTATAACTTTCTTAACTTTAGAAGTAGGGGAAGACAGAGCTCTCCTATGTTTTATAGTATATTTTAGAAGTTTTCCCTAGTAATAAGACTATTGGGTCAGATGTGGAAGTTAGTAGTAATTGGATATCAAAGAGAGTAATGATAGTCCAAMATAATATTCCTTTTGACTTGCAACATTGCTACTCTCCACAATTATAATGTCCTTGTCAACAAATAAATATTCAGAATTTTTAACACAAATGTACCTTATTCAGAGAGAGAAATTCAGTTCACAATTCATCTTTTTGGATAAGTACTCCAAAATAAGAAAAATATTTATTGATTTTAAGTATATGGGTATGTTTCCAGAATATGTGTGTATGAACCATGTGTGTACATGTGTGTGTGCGTGTATGTGTGTGTTGCCATACAGATTAGAAGACAGTATCAGATTTCCTTGAACTGTAGCTATAGAATGATTGTGAGCCACTGTGTCAATACCGGGAACTCAACCATGGTCCTCTGAGAAAGCAACATGTGCTCTAAATCACAGAGCCATCACTCCAGCTCTAAATGCCACATGTTTGTGTTTGTGGAGACCAAATTATGTTTACAGTGTATATGTACAGTGTATATGGAAGAGTCATTCCTATGATTCATAAAGATGAGACTTAACTTTCAGAAAAGTAGTTTTTTGAGAAGAAATAGTATCTAAAGTCATTAAGTGAGATATCTCTCAATCTGGACCATATCAGTGCTGTTAGTCAACAAACTCCAAGTCTGTATTTTTCTTCCTCTGTGTCTGATATAATATTTACATATGACATATAATGGGAGGTTAAAACTCATTAGGACAAACAAAACATGGCCTAAAGGTAGAATTACTATACTAGGTAAGGCAGATAGGCATCTTATCCAACTGAAAATACCCTGTTATTATACACACTGGTATAATAACTGGTATACAGGTTACATGAGCTGGTACTGTCATAAAACAAGGCAGAAGTGTAAACCAAAAATTTTATGCATACATTGGTGAGGCAGCAGGTATAGGTGGACTGCCGCAGAGCAGCAGAATATTTTCAATACATTTCAGATGTTACCTTTTTGTGTGTGTTTTTGCATAGTAGTAGTAGTAGTAGTAGTAGTTTTAGTTTTATGGTTCTAGAAGCTATGAGTATATTGTCTAACAGCACATTACAAAAGACTAAGTAGTCACAAAGTTGTTAGGCACAAAATGAAATACGGCAATGGCTATTAAGAAACTTAAATATAACTCGGGATTATTTTCCTCTTATTCTGCAGCATCCAATCTTCCAACAATTAAGAAGTTGTAGTCAATATTCTAAGCATTGTTTAACACACATGTGACTACTTCAGAAAATACCTGAAGAAAAATCTATGGTAGTATCGTTGTTTTCTTTTTGTGTTCTTAAGAGTTTTAGAGGTATTGAAACAGACAAAACATCCAAAAATTATGGTTCCATGCTTTACTTGGTCCTCCTATGCTAAATATTCAAGTGTAACAGAGTTATGGTTCTTTCTTTTTCATTTAGGGTCAGTTTTAGCTGTAGTAGAGATCCAGAGACAAGGGCACGAATATCCTAGGTTGGCCTCAAGCTTGTTACAATGCAGTGGATGACCTTGAACTTTTTATCCCCTAGTCTTCATCCCTTGAATGCTAAAATGATGGATATGTGTCACTGTGCCTTGTATGTTAAAGATGAAGCTTGCTGCAAATGAAGTTAAGAAATGAGTTGACCTGTATAACTAGATAAATATTTATGATTATGTTACTGAAGATGGGAGGAGAATAAAGAATTATTGCTAGACTATGCATCCATCTGTTACACCTTTTAAGGAAGAGATGTACATTTTCTCTCAGAAAGCACATATTCTCGTACCAATTAACCACAAATGAGGTGACCTTTTGGTGAAGCTTTCTATAGACATTTGAGAATTATGGAAAAGGAGCACTGCTGTGTTAACTATTTCAGTATCTCAACAATTGATCCCTTCAACTGTGACTTAATGAAAATTGTCAAAAACTGGTTTTTCTTTCCCTATTTTATTCTCCTAGAACAAGGCTTGATCATGGTTGCTCATAGCTATGCACTAGGATGTTCTGCATTGACTGTTCACATTTTGACATGTTTCTACTAACTGCCATGACTTTATGCTGACTGGGAGGAAAGCAGGGCATATCAAGCGTATTCTACACAGCAAATACTTATGAACTACAAGAAACTTTCTTTTTCTTTTACAAACTGATCTCAATTAAAATAGAAAYGAACTAAGAGACTTCTATGTCAGCATTTTCTTTCTGACCACACATTCTCTTATCACACATTTTGTCAGCAGAAAGCATTGCAGTAGTTCATTTCTATATTCGTTTATGTTGCTCTAATATTTTAAACTATAGAATCTTTAATAGTTGGAGTTGCACCATATTACTCAATCAAGTAAACAAGTAGAGTATTGTTGATCTACAAAACCATAATCAGAGATCACTACATTGTGTGTTGGAGATAATTGAAATTAGTCCTATGGTGTAACAGAGACTCAATACCCACAATCCTATACAGTTTTAAACCACCTTCACCTCCTGTTACAGGGTATTGAATATCCTTTTCTGGCCTTCTTGGCACTTGCATGCTTCTGTTGCTAATAACTCACACAGACATGCACATTTACACATAAATAAAACACTTTTGAAATTAAATTAGTCATATATGAGTAAAGATTATTAGATCATGTACTTTTATTTCTTTTAAAATGGATAAAGAATATGTATGTTGTCAAAAAGTAAAATACAACAGAAACATTTTGAGTCACTATCTGCATTTTGTTCTTTATGTTGTAAAACARTTTACTATATAACTAAAGGGAATAGTTTATATAACCTTAAATAGGATGCCTATTACTTTGAGTGATTTAAAATTCATTACTAGTTGACCTTTTGGTCTGGATAATATTAAGGTACTTGAAGAATATACTGCCTTTATTAAGAGAATAAAAATTAAGTTCTATCTCATTTTTTTAAAAAAAATTCATTTTTACTTGTCTGTGTGTTGCCCTAAAAGAACTTTATAGAGCTAAATGTGACATAAATTGAAAAGCATTTACAAATACACTCCAAAAATGGTCTGGGTAGTCATTATTCCACATTTACTCAATGGGCACTTACTAAATCTCTCCTTCTTTGGAGAACTAAGCAAGATGCTATATTTACAACTCTGAATAAAACATAAAAATCATCCCACTAGTAGAGTTCTAAAGAAAAAATGCAAATTCCAAAGCTGACATTATTTATGGTGTTTTTATGTTCATGAGGAATTTATAAGTTTCTAGTAATTTCAAGAAATATCAGATTACATTTGATAAAAATATTTTCTTAATATATTTTAACATTAAAAAATCCCTGCTATAAAATTTTGCCATATACAGCACAAGAGAGTTAAAGATGAGTATGTTTACAATGTGACTAGCATCCCCCCCAAAAAAATAAAATACCAAGGCAAATCACGTAAAAGACAATATTAATGTGAAGATATGATCAACTAAAATTTGTTTTGTAAGACTACACCATTTTTCACAACAGGAATAAGTTGAATTTCAACAGACATTTTAAATTAACAATGTAAAGCACTTGCTTTTAAAAATATTTAATACATTTGCCTGGCATTGGTGGCACACATTGTTATTCCCAGCACTCTGGAGGCAGAGGCTGGTGGATCTTTGTGAGTTCCAGGCCAGCCTGGTCTACAGAGTGAATTATAGAATAGACAAAGATCATACAACAACAAATATAACAAAACACCCAAACAAACAAAAAAAGCAMATTTCATGTTTATTTATTTGATTTCATATGTATTAGTGTTTTATTTGCACAAGTGTACAAAGCATAAGGGCTCGGTGCATATGGAAGTTAGAAGAAGGCATTGCATTCACGGGATAGTTAAGGGGTGGTTGTGAGCCACCATGTGGGTGCTGGTAACGAAAATTCAGTCCTCTGTAAGAAAAACAGATGCTTTGAACTGAAGCACCATCTCTCCAGCTCCAGCACATGCTTTCAAAAATCCTGAGTATGAAAGCATATATCCTTAAAATGATGACATTCAAATAAAAATGATAACCAATGTCACCTTTAACAATGATACACTCGAGATACTCTAATCAGAAATCAAAAAGTACATGATTTTTTTGTACATTAGTTTACCACTATTTGTAATATTACAGTGAATGCAGGAAGAAATATCCACATAGAAACCACAAAAGATCAAACCTAAAAATCTTACAATTCATGAGAAAAAGAAGGGGTTTTAGAAATATGGCAAGTGCAAAAACTACAAATCTTATATATTAATAATCATTAATTGGCAAATTCAGAAGGGAACAAAGAGCTTACTTTCAGCAATCACATGGTATACGAACTACTCAGAATCAACCCATGAAATTTCGCTGCACAGAGTTACAAAACTGTGCTGGAAGAGAGATAACATTTACGTAAATTTATGTAGAAGAATAACATGTTCCTGGATAGGAAATCTAAACATAATAAACATGCCAAATTTTCGAAAACTCAGAGATATAAGTTTACTGTTACTCAGAATGAAATCCCTACAGGATTTTTGAAAGTTGAGAAAGAATTTTAACATTCATCTGGAAGTTTTTAAAAGTGAGAAAGCCAAGAACATTTTTTAAACAAGTAAAAAAGAGAAGATATTTGCTTTCAGAAAAATGTATCAAAGAAACAATTTTTTTTATTTTTAAATTTGTGGTGTTATGTGAATACGCAGGTGTGGAAAATGACTGAAACTCAAACTAAAGGTGAATGTCCTCTTAGAAAACTATCAACCACTTGAAATAAGAAATAGAGTTGAGAAAACATTATAGAGAAAAAGGAAGTTTATATATAAACATGTATTTGCACTTATGATTCCTAAAATAATTCTAGTAGTGTTGTGGATATTAGTTCATCAGCAGAAATTCAACCACCACATGCTTTTCCTTGCTTGTATATTTGATTTACTATTATTTAATACACACTCACACAAATCTGCATGCAGTTCTCACTATTCCTTTTTCCTCCTGTCCTTGTAAACATTACAGTGCATTCGGTAAGAAATATTCACATAGAAGCCATAAAAGATCAAACATAAAAGTATTAGGCTTAATGAGACAGTTTTTCGTGAAGTGGCAACTGCAAAAATAAAATTCTTATATGTTACTAATCATTAATTGGTAAATGTAGGAGGAAACAAAAGACCTAATTACAATGACAACTTAATATACAAAATACACAGAATCAAGCAATAAGTCTCAATTGAGGAAGCCTCAGTTTTGCCTCCATAGGATTACTGTGTGGGAGTGTCAGTGAGACATTTTCTTTTTTTTTTTTTTAMCTGCTTATTTGATGTGGGAGTGTCTTGTCTACTGTTAGTAGTGCTATCTGTGATCTTGTAATCCCTGTTTGTATAAGGAAGTTAGTTGAGAAGGCCATAAARAGCAAGCTGTAATTCATTCCTCTACGGCCTTTGCTTCAATTCCTGCCTTGAGTTCTTGACGTGACTTCTGTTTATTATGGATTATAAACTGTAAGCTGAAATAAACCTGTCCTTCAACAAGTTGATTTTGGACATGGTGTTTATTACAGTGAAAGAAACCAAACCAGAACAGCCTCAATACCTGACATCTTTCCAGTTCACATGAATTTCTATCATACTTACAAATACTACTTTTTATTATTTTTTCACATTTGAAAGAGAATAAGTGATATTTACTTTTGTCATTAACATACTTTTACTTAGGGTGATGTCCTACAATTTCATTCATGTTGCTGTAAGTGCCATGATTTCATTATTTATGGATGAATAAATAATACTAGATATCTTATATTTTCTCAAAGCATTTATTTGTTGATGAGTACCTAGGCTGACATGTACTTATTATGAATAATACTGTAGTGAACATAGATATGTTGGGATATCTTCTGTAGATTGACTTCATTTCATTAATATGCCCAAGATTATAAGCTAGCTTTACTTTGGGTTGTGGCCATACTACCTTTTATTCTCACTGACAATATATAAGAATTCACTTTTAGTCACATTCTCAGTAGAACTTGTTTTTCTTTTAATCATAGCCATTCTAAATAGGATGAAATGGTATTTCAATGTAAATTTGATTCACATTTTCTAGATGACTAATTATGTCGATCATTTTTGTACATTTATTGAATATTTGAAAATTTATTTTTGAGGAATATTTGTTCAGATCATTTACCCAATTTTAAGTTGAATCATTTGGGTTAAGATTATTAAAGTCCTTTATTTTTAATGTATCCAGAGTATTAAGAGTCAGTTCAGTGAGTAGCCTGCAGAATTTTCTCCCTTCTGTTTCACTCTGTTGACCATTTCCTTTGCCATGAGCCTTTTTACTTTGGTGTAATATTTGGTTTTTGTTTTATTCTTTTGGAGATCTATCCAGAAAACTTTTTTATGCCAATTTCTTGAAACACCTATCTATATTTCTAGTAGCCTCACAATTTGAGATTTTATATTTTGTTCAATAATAAATTTATTTTGTACAATGTGAAAGACAAGGGAAAGAAAACTTTCAGTATATTACATGAGGATATAGTTTTGTTGGCACCATTTGTAGAAGAATCTGATTGTTTTCTAGTGCACATTTTTTTGAAACTCTGTGTATAATCAGCAGTGCATAAATGTAGGGGAGATTTTTAGTCTCCCATTTAAGTACAGAACAGGCCTGACCCTGCTTATCATCTGATATCAGGCACATTTGGGATAGTTACTTCTGAAGATGATGCTTGTAATATCCCTGGACTCTCTGTTCTAAAACTTCTGTTCATGTGTCTGTGTTTATACATATATAATTCTGTTTGGGTTTCTGTGGATCCRTATTATGTCTTAAAAATCAGGTATTAGTGTAGATGAATAAACTGGGACTGGGCACTTTATGGTTAGTTGTTCTCTTCATTTTCACTTATTGTGTATTACTGTAATGGTTCCCATCTCCTGAAAATAGAAGGTTCTTTGATGAGAGGTGAAATACACGCATTTGTGGACATAGGATTAAGTATTTAAATACAGTTAGAAATTTAGGTTTATAGCCAGGTGTGATGGTGAATGCTTTTAATCCCATCACTCAGGATATCAAAGCAGATTGGTCTCCAAGTTTGAGGTCAACCTGGTCTACACAAGGAGTCCAATTAAACAGCTGTGGTTGACTCAAAAATATAAGTGGTACTATCGAATCCTTGAGAATATCATGATATGCTGATCATTGTTGTGGTTCATAGGCTGACAGATGTGTTGGACTATTGATTGCTTTTCTTTTTTTTTATTGGATATATTCTTTATTTACATTTCATTTTGATTGCTTTTCTTACTCAGCAGCTGCATAATGCCTTCTAATACTTTAACAGCTAGCCATCAGGAAGAAAGCTTCCAGGTCAGTTCCAGACTGATTCCTATGCTTTAAAGGAGTGTTGTCTTTGGCAATGAAGTTTTGCCTTTAAGTTCTGGGAGGCAACAGCAATAACTGATATTATTTTAAGTAGCAACAACTTGAAGAGAAGTTTCCCATACCTGCCACTCTGAGTTTTGTTAATCTCTGACTCTTGAGGGGAACATTATTACCCCAGTAGCATAATTTCTCTCTCTCTCTTTCTCTCTCTCTCTGTGTATGTGTGTGTGTGTGTGTGTGTGTGTGTGTGTGTGTGTGTGTGTGTGTTTGCCACATGTTTAAAAG
>BDUI01000794.1:93311-111609 GCA_002335545.1 Apodemus speciosus
AAGGAGTCAGATCCCTTGAAGCTGGAGTTTTTTGATCATTTGGTTGTAGGCTGCCCAAAGTGGGTGATGGAACCCAAAGTCAGGTCCCGTAGAAGAACAAGCACTCTTAACTGCTGAGCCATCTCTCCAGTCCCTCGTTTTAACATTTTTAGAATTGTTATTTAATTTAAAATTTATCATGCTTAGCCTGTCTTATTGACTTATATATGCTTATTTTCATTTATAAAGTATGCTAATTGTTTCTTTATGACATTTCCTAAATGTATTTAATGTACTTTGATTACATTCACCTACCTAATCCTTTCTTGTCTCTCGTTACCCTCTCTCATTCTGCTGGATAGTCCCTACAAGATACAATTTTTTCTATGTTCTTGTCTTATTTGTTTACTAGTTTCTAATTGAAAAATATTTTCATGCAATATGCTCATTTTTGTTATTTATTGTTTGACTTTGTTTCCACACAGGGTCTCACCATGCAACTCTGACTCTCCTGGAGCTCACTATGTAGAACAGGCTAGTCTCGAACTCACAGAGAACAGCCTGTCTCTGTCTCCAGAGTGCTGGGATTAAAGGTGCATATCAGTATGCCTGCCTCATATAATATGTTCTGATCACAGTTTCCCTACCCCATCTTCTTCTAGATTCTACCCACAACCCTGTGCACTCAAGTCCATGCCCTTTCTCTCTCTCTTCAGAAAGCAAACAGGCAAGGAAAAAACCAGGGACACATGTTCTCTCTGTCTCTGTCTCTCTCTGTCTCTTTATTTCTCTCTCCATCTCTCTCTCCATAAAAATACAAAGTTGAATGACACAATATACAAGTGAAAGACCACTAAAACAAAAAGTCTCAAATGAAGCAATATGAGAAAAAAAAATACCATTAAGTTTATTTTTCGTTTCCATATATTGTTTGGAATGCCCTTAGAAGTACTTAATATACCCAGTGAGACACCAATGGAGAGGACTAAACTTTCCTTTGTCAATTTGTGATACTTTCTTAGTTAGAGAGGGGAGCCCTTGTCCACTTCCCTCTCAATGAGGGGCCCCCATCTGGTTTGAGCCTATGCAGGCTCTATGCAAGCTGCTGCTGTCTCTGTGAGTTCATATGAGGATTAGTCAGTCCAGTTGTGCCTACATATCACACAAGGGCTGTCCTCCATCCCCTATGGCTTTTACAGTCTTTCTGCTTCCTCTTCCACATAGTTTCCTGAGCCCTGGGGAGAGGAGTTTGATGAAGACGTACATTTAGGACTCAGTGTTTTAAAATGTTTTACTATCTGCATATTGTCCAGTTGTGGGTCTCTCTGCTAGTTCCCATCACTTTCTTACAAGAGGACTTTTTAAAATGATAAATAACTAAGCAAGGTACTTAATGTAAAGGTACAAGCATGATTTACACGTACAGCTGAATGTTATCAGGAATCCTTTTATTACCGTGTTCCTTAGCCCACAGTCTATCCATTCTCGGGGTCTTGGCCACATAGGCATGGGTTACATCTCATGGAGTGGGTCTTACACCCAATCACAGAGGATATCTCTATGTAACCCTGGAACTTGTTATCTAAACCAGGCTAGCCTCAAACTCACAAAGACCTGCCTGCCTCTACCTCCTAAATAGTGGGATTAAAGGCATATGTTAGTACACATGTTCTTCATGACCTTTATTTTGAAATTCACAAAAACCCAGTATCTCATGCATGTGAGGTAAGTGTTCTAGCGGTGCATCATATCCAATTATTCAGGTTTTTAAAAATTACATTTTATATTTAAGCGAAGGCTGTGTCTGACAGAATCTACTGAAGAGTTTCTAGTCTCATATATTTTCTAGCACTTCCCATAGTGAGCTAGGGCCTCCCACAGTAATCCTCAGGAGTTGGCTTCAAGCCAGTCTTTACAAGGGCTTTTCTGAATTGAGTTTCCTTTCTGTCTAATGACTCTAGCATGTGTTAAGTTGACARAAAACAAACAAACAAACAAACAAAAAATCTCCAGCAAGCACAAACCCTGTCCCTTACTGCAGAGTTATAGACAGTTGAAGCTGTCATAATTTGCTCTCAAGTCCCTAGTTCCTGCTGAGCAGCTGTCATGGGCTGGGGGGGGTGGTGAGAGTGGGGGTCCACTTCGGGAAATGTTCCTTACCAAGAAGCTAAAGAAGTTAAAACAACTATGAAGGACATGCTTTGTAGCCTCTGTGATGGTTATTCTTGGTTGTCAACTTGACAATATCTGGAAGTAACTAAGCCATAAATAGCTGGGGCACACCTCGAAGGGATTGCTTCTTAATTAAATCCTTCAAAGTATAAAGACCCACTTCTAATCCAGATCTTTTGAGAAGAGTGTACTCATAAATTTTTCATAGCCTACTTTAATGTTTCTACTTCACTGTTTGCCCTTCTGGTCTCACACAGTTAATACATTGGGCACTTTGTCTTATTCATAATAATTTATCAATTCCTATAAATTTTGTGTAAACCTCTGAATTGGCCAATCTTTTGGGAAACTATACTAACATTAGCTCCTGTATCCACCAACCCTTTTATGTCCACACCATTCATCCCTAACATTAATTAGGGCCCTAATAAATAAAAGCCTTATTAATTTTAATAAATATTATTTATTAAAGTAAATTAAATATTTAAATAAATAAAGCTTATTATTTATTATTTATTTACTTAGCCATATTTATTTACTTATTGTAATGAATCCCCTTTCCAAGTTCTGTTCCTCTAGAAAAATCCCAATACCTTATGCTTACTGAGAAGTTATTGGCTATAGAATGCACTGTGGAAAGCCCTCTCCAGGATCTATCCCTTATTCATATGGTATTGGCAACTGAAGCTTTCATGGAGGAAATAGCCCTTTCTGATAAGCTGCTGATAGGCGAAGCTCTCATGGAGCAGGGAATCTTCTGGGCCTCTCCTTCAATTAGGAGATTATTGCAGTGGAGACTGCCAGGAAAAAAAATATCTGCAGGACCTGGCCCTTACTGGGGAGTTTTCACAATTGAAGCTGTCATGAGTAATGCTCTCCAGGTTCTTTCCCTTACTGTGGGGTTATTGGCAATTTAATCCATCTTAGTCAGGTGTTCTCCAGGCTGCCTAGTTCTCTAGAGCTGCTGGCAGTTGAAGCTGCCTTGTGAGAGTTGCTCCTTAGGCCTCATAGCTTACTGAGGACTTAGTGCCAATTGAAGACGCCATGGGTGAGGTGTCATATCTCTTACTGAGGACATAGTAATAGAATCTGTTATGGAAATGCTCTTCAAGCTCCATTCCTGACTGAGGAGCTACTAGCAGATAAATCTTCCAATTGGGAGAGGTGATCTTAACACCCCATCTTAGACTTTCAGTTTCTTCAATAAACAACATGACCAAAATCAACTAGTGGAGAACAGGATTTATTTTAGCTTTTAGTCCATTCTCCATTGAAGTCACTACAGAAATTCAAGGCTAGACCTTGGAGGCATGGTGCTTTACGGTTTGCTGTGATTGACTTGCTGTGTTTGCTTTCTTATGCACACAGGACAAAATGCCCAGAGTCTCACCTTCCACATTGACCTGGACCTTCCCATATTAACCTTCAATCAAGAAATGTCCCTGTGGGTTGCCTATAGGCAAGTCTTATGGAGGTATTTTCTTCTCAGATGACTCTAGCTTGTGTCAACTTGACAAAACTCTAGCTACTACAGGGCCCAACCCTCCATGTGGAGATCTTTTCCAGTTGACATTGCCATAGGCAAGGTACCTCCTAGACACTACTCCTCTTTGGAGAATTATTAGCAATTGAAATTGCCATCAAATGTGCTGTCTAGGCCCTAACTCTGAGGAGCTTTGGCAATTGATGCTGTCATAGATGAGGTGCTTTATAAGCCTATCCCTCACTGAATTGCGATAGCAACTGAAGCTATGAAGAGAAGGTACTCTCCAGAGCCTACCCCTTATTCAGGAGTTAGTGGCAGTTGAAGCTGCCATGGGGGAGGGGCCCACAATGCAAGTTGAAGTGGTTATAGGGAAACGCTTTACAACATCCATTCCTGAATAAGGAACAAATATCATATGAAGCTTCCATCATGCCCTGTCTTATAGGATTTCTATTTCTTGCATAAACACCATGACCCAAATCAACTTAATGAGAATTTTTTATTAATTAATCAGTTAATTAATTTAATTTATATATTATATCACACAATTTGTAGTTCATCATCCATGGAATTTAATGCAGGAACTACAGTAGAGTCTATGGAGGGACATTTCTTACTGGCTTGTGGCCCATGGCTTTCTCAGCTCTTTCTTTTTTTCTTTTTTTTCTTCCGGTTTTCTGAGACAGGGTTTCTCTGTGTAGCTCTGGCTATCCTGGAACTCACTCTGTAGACCAGGCGAGCCTTGAACTCAGAAAACCTGCCTGCCTCTGACTCCCAAGAGTTGGGATTAAAGCCGTGTGCCACCACTGCTGGGCAGCTCTTTTCTTTTTTCTTTTTTCTTTTTTCTTTTTTCTTTTTTTTATGGTTTAATTTTTTTCTCTTAATTGAAAATAGTTTTTCTTGATTATTGGTTCACCTCCCTCTACTCCTCCCAGTTCTTCCCACCCTCCCACCCATCTAGATCCATCCCCTTCTGTCTTTCATTAGAAAAAAGCAGGCTTCTAAGACATAATGATAAAATAAARTAAAAAAGAGAAACATCATAAGAGGGGAAACAAACAAAAGTAAAGGAGCCCAAGAAAAGGCACAAGAAACAAATATAGATTCAGAGACCTACTTATCTGGACACTGAAGAATCTCATAAAATGTAAAACTTGAAGACATATTATTTATTCAAAAGACCTGTAGGGTAAAAATAGGGAAAAATAAATGACAAAATTAATAAAAAGATATTTTTAAAAATAGAAAATTCCATGACATGACATTATGAGTCAAGGAACTTCCAAAGATGTCATGATGTTTGTTTTCTGTCAACCATCTACTGCTTCACATGCAGTCTACCCTTAAGATTAATTTTTCCCCCAGTAAGTCTCTCTTGGAAAAACAGTGAATTTTTCATTTGCAAGTGGTTATCAATTAGCTTGAGCTATCTATGAACTACAACCACGGTGTATGGTATCTTCAGAAATAAAGAATTTTGTTTAATAACCTATGAGTTCTGAAATCAACATTACCCATCTATGCATTTGTTGACTTTGTAAAATTATAGTTTTTAATTAGCTTATGAAACAGTAAGTTTCCATGTAGCTTCATCACATATCTTAGTTTTGATTAACCCTTTTCTCATCCACTTCTAGTCCTTGTCTTTTTACCTCAGCCATTTTGGACAAATATAGCCACCGCCAGTATTCCCTGTATATTTTCATATTTCATATCTTTTACTAGTTCGATATCCATTAAGGACTGGCTTCTTTCTAGCCTCCAGACCTTTCCAGATATTCCAAGTTAAACATATAAATCCAAAAATCTAAAGCCGTGATCCATCCTTGTATCTTTGGATTGAAATAAACTTGCCATTGGAGTTAATTATTTGAAGGTCAAGAAAAAAATTAACAGAAAATCCACCTAAGTATTTTTCCCCAGAGGGAGAGATTTTTTTTTTAATGTACTACTCTTTGAGAATTTCCCATGCATTTACAGTCTGTTTTGATCATATCAAACCTCCATTCTACCTACTAGCTCCTTCCAGATGTCTTGCCAGCCACATTTCCCCTCCAATGCCGTGTCTTATCTTCATAGCCTTTGTTTTTTGTGAATCTGTTTATTCATCTATTCTTTGTTTAAATGTGATAGGATATAAGTATTTAGAAATTCAAACATTTCTTTTAGATTTTCCAATTTAGAGCAAAAGATAATTTAATTTCTGTCTTAATGAGTTTCTGAATTTCATTGTTGGTTCTTGTAATGGGCTCCTATTCCACCTCCAGTTTTCCTCATTGGGTTTTTCTTCCTTGGATTCGTTTGGCAAAAGGGTTAACTAATCTTCTTCATCTTTCTTTCATTGATTTTATGTATTTTCTTTATTTTCATTTCCATTTCATTAAATTTTGCTTTTATCTTAATTATTTCACTCTGCCCAGTGATTTTAGGTTAGTCCTAAATTTTAAGGCCTTAAGTTGCATCAGCATGTTCTTTACTTCAGATCCCACCATTTTTCTTAATGTAAGGGTCTCCCTCTTACAAATGCTTTCATTGTATCTCAAAGGCTTTTGTCTGATGTGTATTAATGTTCATTCAAATCTAGGAATGTTTTTATTTTCTTCTTGGTTTCTTCAATGTCAATTAAACATTCCACTGTGTATTATTTAATCTCCATTGGTTTGTATATATTCTATACTTTCCCTTAATATTGATTTGTTATTTTATCCCATTGTGGTTTAGATAGAATTCAATGATCTTCAATTTTCTGTATTTGTTAAGACTTGATTTGTGTTCAAACATATAATCTACATTATGTAAAGTACCATAGACTGCTGAGAAGCATATTATTCTGTAGTGTTTGAATGATGCTCTATAAATATCTATTAAGTCCATTTATTCTCATTTAAATCGATGTTTGTTCTTTTGTGTTGCTGTTGTGATACCCGGTCAATTGGTGAGTGTGGAATATTGAAGACATTTATTATTATTGTTCTAGTTAATCTCTAAGGTTAATCTGTAAAGTTTATCTATAACTTTATATCTAGTAGTATTTACTTTATGAAATTGAATGCACTTCTGTTCAGGGAGTATATGTTTAGAATTTTAATGTTCTCTTAATGGATTGTTTCTTTAATCAGCATGAAGTCATTTTATTTACCTCTTCTAACTAGTTTTGGTTTGAAATCTACTCTATCAGATACTGTGCTATCTGCTTGTTGCCTCTGTCTATTTGTGTGGAAGTCCATTCCATTCACTTACTCTAAAGCAGTGTCTGCTCTTTAAGGTTGATTTAGCTGTCCAGCAGCCATGGATGACCTGGGTTCCTGAAAAGGGGGCTGGAAATGAAAAAGGATGGGTGCAAGAGAAGGATGGAGCCAAGACAAAGTTTCTAATCAAAGGCTCAAAGTTTAATATTCAGCACTGCGTTTACATAGGGAAAGCCCACAGAGCCCATCTTCATTTCAAGCTGGATTGAGTTGCAAGCAAGCTTAGCAGGCAGTCTACTCTTCAAAGCTACTGTCGGGAATTGCAAAAGTGGCAAGGCCAGATGACTCCAGCTAGGTTGTAAAACCTTTGTGCCAAGTACTCAAGGTCTGTTTACTCAAGGCTGGGGGAAGGGGCACAGATTTAGACCCATTTTTCAAAGGCAACAAATAGATCCATTTCTCCTCTTAATCCATTTTGCTTCTCTGTCTTTTGGTTGGGAGAGTATTTTTATTCAGAGGGGTTATTTTGTTGTTTGTTTATATTTTGCTTTTATTTCTTGAGACAGATCTCTCTACACAGCCCTAGCTCTCCTTGAAATCACTATGTAGATCAGACTTGTCCTGAACTCACAGAGATCTGCCTGCCTTCGCCTCTCAAGGTTTTGTAAGGTTTTGTGTTTTCTAATTCCTCTCTTGCTTAACCTTTATTCAAACATATCTTATGCTTTCCTAAGACCTCACAGGTGTGTCTGTCTTTGTGTTCTCTCTGATGGATTCCTTCACGTGCTTTCTATACAGCTGAGCTTTCTTAGTGACTATGAATTCCTTTAGCTTCTTGTTTTTAACAAGTGGGAATCTGTTTTATCTATTATGACAAATAGTTTTGCTCAGTATTGGAGTCTGGGCTGTCAGTTGTTGTCTTTCAGAACTTGAAATACATCATTCCAAACTCCCCTGGCATTTAAAATTTCTGTTGAGAAATCAGGAGCTATTCTCATTGGACTAGCGTCATATGTGACCTTGTAATTAATTCCCCCTTGCTATTTTCAATGTACTATGTATTATTCTGTGGTTTTATTATGCCTTGTCTCTGTGTGCTTTATATGTCTCCTGTCTCACTTATCTTGGAACATTTTCTACTGTGAATTTGTTTAGAATATTTTCTATACCGTTAGAGCTATTCTTATTCTTAGATTTTGTATTTTTTTTCGGGATACATAATACCTTGAACATCTCATTCGTTCTTAAGTAATGTTCTTCTGTCTTTGTTGCAATGTTCTGATTTGTCCATCCTGTCTTCAAGTTCAGATATTCTGTCTTCTCCTTGGTCCATTATATTGGTGAGAGTTTCCATGGAACTCTTTCTTTGGATTGTGGGGCTTTTCTTTCTAGTGTTTTATTTAGTTTGATTTTTTTTATTGTTTCTAGTTCTTTGCTGAATTCCTCTTTAATATCTTTTTTGCCTTCCTTATGTTATTCTGTCTTTTTAGTGTTGTTTATGTTCTCTTGAGATTCATTCACGAGTTTGTTTTCTTCTTTGAATATACTTATAAACATTCTATTGAGGTCTTTGGGATTTCATTTAATTCATTCTCACTGGAACCATTACTGTGGGACTAGTAATTTCTGGGAAGTTGTGGTCCCTTGGATTTTCATGTGCCTTACATTACTGTGCTGAGATGTATACATTTGGGCTTGCTTCATTATTTAGAGTTTTTAACAGCTGTGTTCTTTCAGTTGAAGTACTTTTAGTGTCCAAGTGTGTCTAGGCTGTGAAGTACATACATTAGAAGTTATATTTTCGGTCCAGGAGTTCAGGGTGCCTGGTACCCCCTCTATATTACTTCCACAATAGAATATTTACTTTGGGGAAAGCCACAGCTGCTGGATATAACCGTTATGCAAAAATCATTATTAGTCAGCAACCAACAGTGATCCCTTTAAGTTCAATAACTTTTGGAGTGAATTTCTGGCAAACCTGCACTGAGCTAATTAGTGTGGTTCTCAGATCTCTCCTTAGTGCTCTCTCAGTTCGCCTGGCCTTGTCTTGGCAGATTGGTGCTGTGTGGGGAAGTTGTGAGTGGGAGCACTTGGCTTCAGCTTCCATCTCCCTGTTCTGTGGCACCGGCTTATGGGGAAGAGGAAGTTGTAGAATGTTGCCTGGTTGTTACTATGGACCTCAGCTGGTCCCTGCAGTCTGCTTTAACTTTTTATGTTCTTGTAGTGTTGGTATGTGAGACAAATGCATTTTCATAGAAGTTTTCACCACAGCTACAAGGGCAGATTGCTTTGTTTGGTCTCTTCGAAGCTTACAGAGGTAACATGGTGCTTGCAGGCACTGATTCACAGTGCTTCCTGCCTGCTTTCATGCACAAAGTGTCACTCAGATGATGTTTCCTCCTAGAGATTAATAGCATTGATTGAATGTGTCCTTAACTATTACTTCAACTGCTTTAGATAGACCAGTAAAATAGATATTTTATCATTTTCTCCTGTTGCAAAGCTTGCTTCATTTGTTTGTTTCAGGCTTTCTGTTTTCTTTCTTGCTTTACAAACAAACAAACAAACAAACAAACAAAATCTAGATCTTGTTATTTAGCACTGACTGGCTTGGTAATTGCTGTGTAGCCTAGACTGGCCACAACTTCATGACAATGCTCCTACCTCAGCTTCCTGATAATTGAGATTATAGACATGTATCATCATGCCCAACTTTCCTTATTTAGGTTTTTTTTGCTTTTGTCTAAACATGATGTTTCAGCAGATCTCTCTTTACGCTCCCATGTTCTTTCTTCCACTTTACCTAGTCTTATCTTGACATTCTAAAGTAAATTTTCTATTGAGCTATTGATTTCTAAGATTCACATTTAGTTCTTTTTTTTTTCCAAAATACTTATTCCTTCACTAAATTTCTTATTGGTACCCTGCATTGTGTATTTTCTTCAGTGTATTTTATCAATATTTCTAAAACTCATTCTCTTGAATTTGTCTTCAGTCATTTCATCCATTTTGATGTGCTTATAATTTATTAGAAATTTATGATTTTTAGTGACTGCCATACTGTTGTACCCTTTCCTAATTTTTGTGTTCCTCTATTTCATACTTGTACATCTGCCAGAAACGATACCCCTACAATTTTTGTGGAATGATTTTTCTAATAAGTAGCTTTCTTTTGAAGATCATCTGGTAGTATCAGTGTTTTAGGTAATGTTGAATTTATTTTTGGATACACACTGTACTATATTTTCCCTTTGCCATTAAATATTTTACATGTATTTATTCTCTGTGTGTATGTGGATGGGTGTGTACCTATCCCAGTAACACAGATATCAGAAGACAACCTACAAAAGTCAGTTCTCTCCTTCCCCCATATGGGTTCTTAGTATTGAACTAAAGTCATCAGGCTTGGTGGGAAGCCCCTGTCCTGATGCACTTACTGTTGGGCATCTTCCTGCCCCCCCCATCTGGTTTTTTTTTTTGGCTATGATTATTGAATTTGGGAACAGTACATGGAGTATTATTTTTGAAAGAACTATTGACTCTGCAGGTCACATGAGGGAGACACTAGCAACTGAAGTAGGTGGTAGGTATAGTGTATACAATAGACTATGTCAGTTGCAGCATACATGACTACACCTACAGTGGGAGTGGTGGCCTCTATCAGATGATGGAGATTTCCTAATTCATATTGATGTTAGTTAGCTGTGTTATTTGAAAAAGTCTAACAGCAGATGCTCTAGTAACTGTGAGGGGACTGAACACTTACTTATCCTCTGTGTAGACACTGGTGAAGACCATGTTTCTACAGGGTGAAAGGTGGTGGTGGGAACCACAGTAGTCCTTATTTGGTGGTCAAACACAGTCTTGCCAGCAATGTGTGATTAGGAGTCTGACAAGGAGCAAAAGCAACCAACTGTGGGATGGTGTAGGTGTGGTGACAACAGTAAGTGCCATGTTCTCTCTGCTATTATGAATGAACTTGCCTTCCCAGGACAGTGTCACACACTCCCTCTACTATCTACGTGGCTTTCCGGGTCGTTTCTCTTCCCAAACCCAGCAGTAATCAACAGAAATGGGTCACAGTTAAGCTCAGAAAATTCTGCCCAGTAGTAGTGATTGAGGGAACTGGAGAGAGCTGAAGGTAGCTAACAACAGGCAAAGTTTCCCTCTTGACCTTCATAGCTGCAGCCCCAGGGGTGGGGCAGGGTAACCGGCAAGGTGGAGGCATTGCTCAATAAAAGCCTCTGCATGCCTGTGGGTAGGAGGTGGGAACAAAGAATTCTTTCCTTGATAGTGGGACAGGCACTTAAGTACAGTGGTGGAGGGAGGGGTGGTGGGTATTATGTGGGTAACAACCTTGGACCTGGAGTGAAGCTGCGCTTGACTACCTTTGCCCCTAGCCTCAGAGAGCAGGAGTTATTGGAGAGCTCTACACTCACATTTGTCTTCAAACAGTGAAGCTACCTACTGAGCCAGTGCGGGGGGAATGTTGATCTGATCTCAGAGATCAGAATATGCATGAATTTCAATTCTTAGTCAAATGACAGGGCCTTTATCAAGCAAGTTTCTGGCTACAGCCCCCTGAGGGTTAGGTCAGAGCTGTTGTGAATTCCTTTTTCTAAACCTGGCTCCTGAGTAAGTTTTAATTTGTTTATCTATCCCAGGCTACAAGCTTGTAATTGTTGCACAACTTTTCAATAGTTACAATTGTGCATATTCACACTTACTGAACATTCTAGTATTTTACATTAGAAGTGCCCAAAATATTTGATTTCCTTTACTGTCTCAGTTGTTTTTGAGGTCTCCATTCTCCTCCTGTCAAATTCTCAGGTTTTCTCAGCTCACCTCAGCTTACACTGTTCATTCCTTCTGTTGCTTTGCTTCTTTGAAGATGAGCTAACAAGGACTGGTTGCCTGAATTCAGCCATCTCATTATCTACCAAATGCTCTTTAAATCAGTTTGGGAAGAGATAAGCTATAAGCTTTGAAGTCTTCACATTGTAGCAATTTTAAACCAGGAATGAATATATCCTAAGAAAATGCAAAGAAGCTAAAGGAGCCCACAAGAAGTCACAATTTCCTGTTCATTTTAGCAGTATAAAGCTGGCAGCTACTGAAGTGAGTATGCATTGTCACCAAGGAAAGGCCTAACTACTGCACATATATTTTAGAGATTATTTAACAATACTCAAATGCTCAATAAATATTATGTGGGAAGTTTGTATATGAACTATTGCACTCAAATTTACAAAACATACAAACACACACAGTTCACCGGTGCCAAAAAGAGACTAAGTACATGAGGAGAAACTAAAAAATTCCGCTGAGGTTTACAATGGTAAGTTTTGGATGATATTTCCAGGAAGACTTTTATGTTCTAACTAATAATTCGTACTCTAGAATCCATCAACCACTTTATAGATGTTAAGATTTTGGCATATTTGCTTGATCTTCTTTCCCTCTCCCCCTCCCCCTCTCTCCCCTTGTAAGACTCTGATGAGCCTTAGCTTACCTGGGAGCACCCCTCCACTGAGTGAGCAACATGGAGCCAGGGATTACTGATGCAAAAGCAAGAGGAATTAATTGTTCCAGCATGCTAGGGTCTTCATCCTGCACCCAAAGGAGAGGTGGCAACCCCAGGAGTCCTGTTAAATGTTTACACTGCCAAAACCTTCATCATTTATTTTATAATATCAGCTTCATATTTTTGCATCACCATGCCAATGACACTCCTAAGAAAGTTATTCTGTATTTTTTCTATATGAAAATGTTTGGGCTTTTTCACGTAAATCTTCCTGGTGTTGATTTTTTGCTATCATGTTTTATTTTCACTTTTATTTTCTTTGTACATATTCAATTCATCCAACTCAATTCTGTGGAAAACTTTTACTCTCTTCATTAATTTTAATGTCATTTCCATTGTATACAAAGTTGCAGTACATACTTAATTATATTTGTAGACTTCATTGAGCCTCATTAGTCTGATCATTCCTTTGGATAATGTCATGCTGTTTTAAGTATGTCTATAAAATGTTTATATGCTATACTTTTCATTCAGTTACAAATATATAATTATTTGCTTCCTAATATCTCCCTTAAGTCAAGAATAAAAAGTTATTTCCATTTGCTTTCCTTCATATTTATAAATTTTCCTTTCATATAATATAATTTTCTTTTTTAACTAATGCATTCAATTTACTTTTATTACCTCTGAAATCAGTTGTTATAATCTCTTTCATATTGTTTTACTGCTGCTTTGTGTTCAAAGAGTTAGCTTAAATAGAGTTAGTCCTTAAGCAAATGAAATCTCTTTAATCTAGCAAATTTTAAATAAATCTATTATTGTAGAATATATATTTGCAGAGATATTACAAAAATATTGAAGTCAATTCTAATGTATCCTATACTTCAATTACTCTAATCAAAGTTATAGATTAGAATAGTGAATCTATCACACTTATTACCTTCATAGAAAGGGATTTGAACGTAATTTAGAGGAAATACATGTAAGTTAGTCTAGCACTTTTATTTATTTACTTTTATTCAAATTTTMTTTATTTTCATGTTTTTATTAAATAAAATTTTAAACATTTCATATATACACTTTATTTACACCATTTCTTCTCCCTCAAACCCCTCCCATGCATTCTTCCCTGTAGCTCCTGCTCCCTATCATATTCATGGCCTACTTTTATTTGTTAATGATACATATTCACATATATTTACATATTTACATAAATGCTACCTGCTGCATACACACACACACACACACACACACACACACACACACACACGTGGCATTGCATAACCAAATAGGGGACTTATCCCTGTGAAAAACTAGATTGTTTATCTTTCAGCAGTGATTAATTGCCTATAGCTCTTCATTTATGGGTGGGACCCTTGTGTTATTTCCCCTATCCATGTTGGCATGCCAACTGCTACTGTCATTGTTGAGATCTTGTTCATGCTTGTCATTGTTTAGATCTTGTCATTGTTCAGCTATTGTTTAGTTCTGGGGGTGTAGTTTCTCTTTTATATATAGAAGACCCAGTCTCACTGCAGACTTCCTGATGCTTTGGCTCTTGCAATTTTCCTTGATTCTCTACTACAGCGTTCTCTGAGCTTAATGTGCTGGAGTTGTCTGGTAGATATATCAGTTAAGGTGACAAAAAGGAATAGACTATAGGTCATAGATAAGAGGGGATATTAATTCAACTTCACAACAAAGTGAACCTTTGGAAAATAGATTATATTCAGTTTTTTTTTTCTTGAAGCATAAGATTTGGATTTTGTACCTTTGTGTGAATCATTTGCTACATGTACCACTAAGCATGATTGGTGTGTAACGTCCAGGAAATAAGGTTCAGACGAAGACACCTGTCCGAAGTTAATAGATAATGTTGCAGCTAAAAATGAGATAAAGTGGACTGATAAAAGAAATCTCTTTCAGAGTACATACGCCATTCATAAAAATTCCAGTAATACCCATTGCTTTACAGCTTGGTTTAATGTCATTATGGCTTTATCTACACCACATTAGTATTTCCCTGAAGCAACTTAAGTCAATTAATTTTAAATACTCAGTGTCACCATGTTTTTAAAGAAACATAGCAGTATTTTGAGGTTTCCTAATCTGAAATTTATCTTAATGAGCAAGTTAAATCTTAAAATATTTGTTGAAAATGGCAACATAGTTGGTCTTATACAGTCATTCTCTGGGTTTATCATGCTTTATAAACACTTCATTCATTTAGTTCCATAAACCATTCATTTAGTGTTGTCTCTTCAAATTAAAATACAAATATTTGGTATAAAGATGAAAATTAACACCATTATCCTTCTGAGGGTTGATGGATGTCATCTTGTAGACCGCTATTTCTGGCATTTGTTGATATTCTTTGGTTAGATGTTGCTGATAAAATTGCAAATTTGTATGCAGTTCTAATCAATAAGTCAATGGATGAATGTATTCTTAACTTACCTTTGCTATTGGAAACATCTTGATAAACCATAGAATTGTGTTAACAGTCAGGACATGGCCCTGATACTAAGCAGTCCTGATATTTACCCATTAGATCACATCAATGAATTTTCCTGTTAGCCCATCTGTTAACCCTATCCAAAATCCTTGACAATTTGTAATTGGTTCATTTCCATACTTCTGTTATTTCAAGAATGTCACATAAAGAAATGATGTTTATCATTTAGAGATTGACTGAGTCTGTCAGTAGTTCTAATCTAGAAAAAAGAGTTAGGATTACTATATTTGACCTTAAGACCATGAATATCATTAGGACTATGGTGAATAGTTTAACTACTTAGTGAAGATTTCTGAATTTCCATATAAGCATAATTCTTRGGGAGTTGTTGCTTTTAGGAATGGTACATTCTTGTTTAATCATAAGCAGTTGTCATTAGCATGGATGTACTAGTTTATCTAAATATAGAGAATGATTTGGATCATTTCACAGTATATTGTTGCTTTAATTTCGCCATACTATGTGTATGATAAGAAACATATCAATTTAGGTTCCTTTATGTTCCCCCCTCTCACAATATTATTACCTTCAATATTTCTTTTCACATTTAGAAACATAACATTGTTAGACTCTTTGATYAACCACAACTCATAATTAGGAGCCTTCATAGGAAAGAAGAGCCCCATAGTATTTATCTATCTTTTTGCTTGCTGAAATTTTTCTTCCTACTTGATAGTCTATGATCATTTCCTATTTTCTTTTTGTTTGCATGCAGAATTTGCTCTGCTCATTATTTCAAATACATTTCTGACAACAAAGTGTGTTTCCTTTCAGCAGAGGCCTGTTTTTCCTTCTTTATCTTTGAAACTTCCTTTTATATACAGTTATATACAGTTGTGAATTTAAAGCAAACAAACAAAACCAGCCAGCCAACCAATCAAAACCATCATGGCATGTCTTTTTGTCCTCCATGGATAAGAAATTGCCATTCCAATGTTTTCCAATTTTTTTCCCAAAAAAGTTAGATGTACACTGGTACATTGTTTTGACTTTATTCTGTTTGGGGTCCAATGAAATGAAAAATAAATACTACAAATTAACTGTGAGAATTTCGTTCATGCCTGTCCATGCTTTAGTTATATTCACCTCTTTATTATTCCCTCTTATCTCTCTACCTCCTCGGTGGAGTCCCTCCCTTTTTCTATTTATCTTTCTTATAGATTGCTGTCTTTATCTTTTCTGCAGATTCCATACATGGAAGAACATCAACAATCCTTAACTTTGCAAGGAAGCTGGCTTATTTGGTTTTACTTGATGATCTGCAGTTATACAAATTGTTTACAAATTAATTCAGTCTCCATCATGTATTTGTATGTATCTGTATGTGCATCATACTCTCTTAGTTTCTTAACCTTTTAATGTCTTCCTAAGGTTCTTTTATACTTCAGATGCCACAAAGTCACTGGATATCTTGAATGTGTAACTTTATGTTTCAGAAGGAGTTCTGAGAAATTTGCAAACTCACTTTCCTTGAGTGTTTTTTCACCCTTGCATTTTCTCTCCTGTAATTCCAATGACACAAAAACCAGTTCACTTTTTCATTATGCTTGATTCTCAGCTCCTGACCTTCTCCAAAATTTTACCATATAATCTGTTATGAAACAAGCTTTTTTTTTTTTTTAAAGGGGGGGGGGTATTTATTTTACTTTTGAATTCTGTCTGTGCATGTGCAAGTGCCTATATTGTCCAGAAGAGGGCATCAGAGTCCCTGAAAGTGGAGTTACAGGTGGTAACTCCTGTAACATAGATGGGAACTGAGCTTGGGTTCTTTGCAAGAACACTATGTACTCATCACTGCTGAGTCATCTCTAACCTCTTGATTTTTTTCTCACTAAAAATATTTTTTTATTTTTTAATTAAAAATGTATTTTTTCATGTAGTACACTCTGATTATAGTTTCCCTTCCCCTAGCTTTTCCTAGCTCCTTCCCACTTCTCCACCCACCCAAATCCATACACACACAGGAATACCATAAACACATAAAACTAGATACCATAAGATATATGCAAAGGATCTGTAAAATTAAAATAAAACAAAACAAAACAGCAACAAATCAGACAAGGCACTATGAAATGGAAAACAAAACAAAACAAAACAAAACAGAAAAAAAACAAAAAGGGCTCCAAAAGGACCAGTGAGTTTGTTTTGTGCTGGCTATCTTCTGCTGAGCATCAGAGTTGTCCTGAAGTGTTGTTTGTATACTCAATGAGACACCATTGAAGAAAACTAATTTTTTTCTTTGTGAATAGCTGTCAATTGGAGATAGCTTCTGGCTTAGGAATGGGACCTCATGTCTACTTTCCCTGTCAGCAGAAGGCTTAGGTTTCTGCAGGCCCCATGCATGTTTTTACATTCTCTGTGAGATTATATGTGTGTCATTCTTGTTGGGACTAAGAAGGCATTGTTTTCCTGATGTCTATCTTCCCCACTGACTCCCATACAATAGCCCCATAATTCTTAATTGTGTTATTCATATTGTATAATTTCTAGTTTGTCTTTCAGTTCACTAATTCTTTCCTCTGTTCTGTTCATGCTGTGTAGCCTATCCATGGTGCCTTTCATTTAGTTTTTGTACTTCTAAGTTCTAATATGTCCATCTTGTTCTATTAAAAATGTCTTAGATATATTTTATTTTAGGTGTGTGGATGTTTGTTATGTATATGCACTATATGTATGTCTGGTGCCTAGGGAGATCAGAGGATAGTGTTTTTTGAACTGGAACTGTGAATGGTGGTGACCTATCATGAGGATGTTTGGAACTGAACTTGGATTCTCTGCAAGAATAGCAATTGCTAAACTGTTCAGTCATCTCTCTATCACCACGTCTTATTCTTTCCTGTAATTTCTTTCTTTGCTAATACTCACTAGTTTCTATTCTATATGTGACCTTCACTTATACCAGGGATTAAAAACGCCATCTCACAAGCTAGAGTGATAAAGATGTTTGAAATATTTGATAGGTTTCAAATCATCTATATTTTTTTAATGGATGGGAAACTCCCTCAAAGCAAATGAAAATTACTGAATCTCAGCAAGGCATTAGAAATTATTGTCTGACACAACTCCAAAAGAGAAGGGAGCCAATCCTTCAATAGTTGTTAGGGAGCTAAATTCAGACTCTCCTATGTGATGGTCACTGAGTGTGAGTAGATAATGTTTGTCACTAGTTTGTGGGTATGAAAATTAAAGGTCCTGCTATATACCTGGCTATCTCTGAAACTGTAATTTTAGGTGTGAGAGACCATTACTATGGTTTTATAAAGGTGGATGTCAGGCTGTCCACTAACCCTTTACTGTCATGATGTGGGGTCAAACTATAGTCACTGGGTGTGTTGCCAAGTTCTCATTTCATGGTCCATTACCTAGTTGGAATTAGTCATTAGAGAAATGCAAATCAAAACAACCCTGAGATTTCACCTCACACCAGTCAGAAT
>BDUI01000794.1:137447-149534 GCA_002335545.1 Apodemus speciosus
TGTGTGTGTGTGTGTGTGTGTGTGTCTGTGTCTGTGTGTGCGCGCACACGTGCATGTGCATGTGCATGCATGTGTGTGTGTGTTTGTGTGTGCGCACGCACATGTGCATGTGTGTGTGCAGGTGTGTCTGTGTGTGTCGGTGTGTGTCTGTGTGTGCATGTGCGTGTGCGAGCGTGCCTGTGTGCGTGTGTGTGTGCGTGCACACGTGCATGTGCATGTGCGTGCATGTGTGTGTCTGTGTGTTTGTGTGTGCGCGCGCACATGTGCATGTGTGTGTGCAGGTGTGTCTGTGTGTGTCGGTGTGTGCATGTGAGTGTGCGTGCGTGTGCGTGCCTGTGCGCGTGTGTGTGTGTTTGTGTGTGTGTGTGCAGGTGTGTCTGTGTGTGTCGGTGTGTGTCTGTGTGTGCATGTGCGCGTGCGTGTGTGTGTGCATGTGTGTGTGTGCGTGTCTGTGTGTGCGCGCACACGTGCGTGTGCATGTACATGTGTGTGTGCAGGTGTGTCTGTGTGTGTCTGTGTGTGTCTGTGTGTGCGTGTGCGCGTGTGTGTGTGCGCGTGCCTGTGCATGTGCGCGCGCGTGTGTGTGTGTGCAGGTGTGTCTGTGTGTCGGTGTGTGTCTGTGTGTGCGTGTGCGTGCACGCGCGTGCGTGTGTGGGCGTGCGTGCGCGTGTGTGTGTGCGCACGCACATGTGCATGTGTGTGTGCAGGTGTGTCTGTGTGTGTCTGTGTGTGTCTGTGTGTGCATGTGCGTGTGCGTGCCTGTGTGCGTGTGTGTGTGTGTGTGTGTGTGTGTGTGTGTGCCTAGAATTACTAAATTCTGATTTGGAAGTGTAAGGGAAAAACTAACATGTTTTCATGCTGCCATCACATTCCAGACTCTTAACTTCCCCCTCTCTAACATGCAGTTGTGATTGATTGGCTTTTTTGTTTTGATTTGTTTATTTGTTGTTTGTTTTTCCAGACAGGGTTTCTCTGTGTAGCCCTGGCTGTCCTGGTACTTGTTCTGTAGACCAGGCTGGCTTCGAAATCACAGGCATCCACCTGTCTCTGCCTCCAGAGTGCTGGGATTAAAGGCGTGTGCCACCACTGCCCGGCTTAGTGGCGATAGTTTTAAGACATTTTAAATAGGGCTTAAAATATCTAAACTACAATAAAATAGACATGGTGTGGTAAGAACGTGTGCAATAACACATATGATAATATGATAATGTGTAACATAACATGTATGCATCCAGTGGCATTAAGTGAACCGATCGCCAGTCCACAACTTTCCCCTTCTATATCCATTTCGTCTTCTATATCCATTATGTCTCCATTTCGTAAGAGGGAAAACCAAATCCGACTAAATAACTCCCATTCCCCATAGCCTGAGTCCCCGAAAACAACCTTTCTATTTTCTATCTTTATTTTGCTTAGTTATGTGCCACCTAACTAAGGTTTGCAGCAGTAAAAGGATCTCCGAAATGCTCCTGTAGACTGGGCTCTGCCCCTCCCCTGCTGACTTAGAAACACTTGCAGTTTAGTATATCCATCCATCCACCCATCCATCCATCCACCCATCCATCCATCCACCCACCCATCCGGCCATCCACCCATCCAGCCAGCCAGCCATCTGTCCACCCACCCATCCGTCTATCCACCCATCCATTCACCCATCTATCCATTCACCCACTCATCCATCCATCCATCCAACCATCTGTCCACCCACCCATCTGTCCATCCATCCAACCATTCACCCATCCATCCATCCACCCACCCATCTATCCATCCACCCACTCATCCATCCATCCATTCACTCATCCATCCATCCATCCACCCACCCATCCATCCAGCCATACACCCATCCATCCATCCACCCATCCATCCATCCATCCATCCATCCACCCACTCATCCATCCATCCATCCATCCATCCATCCATCCATTCACCCATCCATCCACTCATCCATCCATCCACCCACTCATCCATCCACCCACCCATCCACCTATCCACCTATCTATCCATCTACCCATCCATCCATCCATCCATCAGTGAACATTTGAGTTGTTTCTATCTTTGGATATTGTGGATAACTTGCTATGAACATGGGAGTACACATGAGCCCTGTTCAGATCCATGACTTAACCTCTTTGAGTAGATTTCTATAAGGGGCGTTGCTTGAGCACATGATCAAGTGGCTGGCCCAAAGCTGCAGTTCTCTGCTACTGTTCCCCATCAAGAAAATACCACAGAGTATATTCATAGCCCAGGCCAAAAAAAAAAAAAAGTCAAAAGTCAAAAGTCAAAATTCAAAGTATAGGTTCTATCTATCAAAGAATGTGATCTTAAAAAAAAAAAAATCACAAGTCAAAAAATCGCAAAGCTGGGGGACTCTTTATAGAATGCTAATACTCCTATGGTCTCTCTGACATGAATTTCCTGCTTATTTTTTCTCATGGGGCTAAAATAACTCGGTAAGTCATTCTCATATTCACCGGCCGGTTTGCCGCACATGTATCCACTGAGCGTTCACTTGGYGAGAGACATTTTCAGTGAACACGCAGTGGCAGTCAAACACACATCCAAAGCATCATTGAGGGCATGCTCACAGAACAAGAGACTGGAACTGGGGCTTCCTATGTGTCTGTGTTGACCATGCTGATATTAAAAACTCTGACCTCCTTCTTTCTCTGGGTGCACATCGAGCCTTTGTGGTTCCCAGGTACATACATTGACCCGTCTTCTCAGCAGCTGAGTTCACTCTCTTCRACTCTCCTGTGTTAAGTTCGTTTCCTAACCGCCAGGCCAGTTGGGTCTTAGTGTAGTTAGAGACAGTCTGTGCCAGGGATGTGCTATGTCCAGCCTGGTTAAACCCTGTGTGTATAAACCTCTTGTAATCCATCCATCTCTCTTCACTTGCTCAACTGTCTAACATTTCATTTCAGCTTACTATAAACAACATATGTATGTAGAGTGTGGAATGCCAGTGGGCACTGCCTTCCAAGAACTATATTTTCTGTATTATTTAACTGGTAGGCAATTACTACATTAATTTCCACTACTCTAACAACAGTGTAAACGTCAACTAAAATGCCAACTTGGTACATATATGGATACCCAGTGATATTTATCAGTTGCTAAACAGTCCAGTGTATTTGCAACTCTGTCTCCTTTTCTTCTGCGCCAAGGGAGTCTGGGAAACCTGACAATGGGCAAGCAAGCTTGAGAATTGGATCGAGAATTGAATGGAGAATTGAATCTCTCATCAAATCAGACAGACAGCCCAGGCCAGCATAGGACATCCCAACTCGGGACCAGCCTCAGCACTGGTGAAGGCGCTCTGCTGTGAGCTTAACTGCTTGAGAGGATGTCTGAAGAAAAGGGCCAAGGCTGGGGATTAATTTTTCAGTCTTGTTGAAGAACAGAAGTCGATCTGTGACCCAACTCCCCAGATATTACCTACCCRGCCCCAAGAATAGAGTCATTAAGAAGTAACTGCTTCAAGGAGTCTACTTGAAACTACAAAGACATTGAATTCCTGTCAGACACAGGAATTTCTTCAGGGAATAAAAGAATTTTATGACTCATAAGACGAAAATCTCCTGAATACTCACCAAAGTGATCTAATGAGGTACTGTCACCAGGAGAGAAGTTTGATGAAGGGATGTGTTATGCAGGAGAGCTTGAGGCAAAACAGGAAATTGAAAAGACTCGGGCCAGTGTGTTCATTCATAATTTTTCCTTTCAGGATAAAACCAACTTCAGAAGCACACTTTCTTACGTGGCGTGGCATTCCTGAGAATGCCGCATTTGGCTACTAGGTACTTAATTAAAAAAATCATATTCCTTAAAAGCGTGCACAGGTGGTGGGAACCACCCTGAGGCAACCAAGTCCAGGACTCGATTCTAAGTCATTTTGAAGATTCTTATTCTCCAAATTAGATATAATTTGGGTTAAAGAATGTAAGTGCTAAAGGCAAAGACTTGGACCCTATGCTGATTAAGCAGGAAGGATGTTGGGATTTTCCTAGGGAAATCGGGGGGGGGGGGGAGCTAAGAGATAGCAGTGTAGCCTTGACTTTTAGATAAGGCGTAAGCACGTAACACCAAGAAGGCCACCGTGACCTTACACTATTCCCAGTTAATTCTAATCAAAATTTTGTCTGTTCTATATTAAATTTTCTTCTACTAACAGGTTGTAAAAATAGAGCAAGCAACGAAAGCTCTCTGTTTAATCTTTCCCAGGGACAAACACAGTGTAATGTATAATATGTAGCTACGAATTGGATGGCAAATTACTTTTATTTAATTTAGTCTATGCTTAGCGTCACCTCTGAAACACCAGTCTGCGTCCTTCTATCTGGTTTGATTCTGTAGTCCACTTAGCGCCGTAAATGTTTACACTGAGAGGACAAGAAAATGTGTGATATATTTTAACTGTCAAAGTGTTGTGAACGGCAGCAGCTGGAAGACTGCCTAGCCCCTTCTCTGTTATCCCAAAGCCTGTAGTTTCCACAAACCAGCAGTTACATCCTTTAATGTCTATATTAAAAGAAAGGCAGAAGGAAGGAAAATGAATTTATTGCTATTTCTGAAAAGCACAGTATAGCTTTTCTCATGTGTGGTCTCGACATTCGGTGCAAACTGCGAGTTAGTGTAGGGGATGAATTGATCCCCAGCAGTGAAGCTGTTCCTTCTTTCCACTTGGTTGTTGGTTTTTGTAGACACAAAAGCCCGGGGAGCCCTCTATGGGAACCCTGCTCGTTCCTGCTTCTCTAGGTGTCCCTTGTACATCATCCTAAACTCGCCACCACACGGCTGTGTGAAAGGCTATCCTCAGCCGACTGAACTCTGAAAATAAGTTGCTTCTCGTACCACAGTCAGACGCCATGACCTTCCACTACTGAAACTGAAGAGATGGCTACATTACACTCCTGCCGCAGTAACGACAGGCCCTACAGGAAGATCTTGGGGTAAATATTGAGTGGTAAGGACAATACGTGAATAATTAAACTTCATGTTTAGCACATTCAACTCAAGAAACACGTGGGGTCCGGTCCTCTGCCCCATCACCTAGCAGCCGACTGCCTCTCATGCACAGCGCAAACCACACCCCGTTATTTGTCAACCATGGTGGCGACGCTTCCTGTTTCTCCCATGGTTCAAGAGCTTGCTTTCCCTCCTGCTTAGAAGGCGCGAGTTCTGTTCTCACCCTTCAGAACTTAGTCTGAGGTCCGTGAGGACTTCCCTGAATCCCCGTCCAGACTCGCGGCTCCTCCCACGCACGCTGTGCGAGCCTTCCTTCCTATCCACTTCCTCTGTCGTTTTATCAGACGCCAGCGTGTTTCTTCACTGGTTTCATGACAAAGATTAGAGTGTAAACTGTCCTGCCTATTTACCACAGGATCCCCTGCTCCTATAGAAGTAAATATTTACTGTGTAGATAACCCTAGAGCTCTCCTAGAAGCTGGGGCCGAGGCGCCGTAACAGTCTATATCTCACCCCACCCCCCACCCCTGGAAGAAAGGAAAGGAAAAGAAATGTAATGTAGACATTTTGCCTCTTCCCACCAACAATCCCAGATGCAGCTCTCCCCAAGCATCCTCACCAACTATTACCTCATAACCGGATGTCGGAAATAGACAAAAGTCCCAAACCCGGAAACAGACAAAAGCCCCAAACCCCATGGATATGTAAACATTAAGCAACACGCCCCTAAAGAACCAAATATTTAAAAAAGAATTTTTTTWAAAAAAAAAAAATCTAAGACAAATGATAATGAAAGCACCAAAGCTTATGGGATCTGACAAAAGCAGTGCTAAGCAGGAAGTTTCTAGAAATAAATATCTACATCTAGAGAGAAAGATGATATGGTACTGCACACCTGTCATCACCAAGCCCGGGGTCCGGCGGTGAGCAAAATGTTCACATTTCTTCTCTCAGTGAGTCAAAGAAACAAAGCAGTCTGAATATGGCACACACCATCCAAGAAGAGAAAGAGAAGGCTGATAGAATTGTAAGACGCCTTTTACAGTTTTGCGACTTTCTTGTTCGATAATATCTGTACCGTGCAGTACGTCCACATCCCTTATAAACAGGCAAAGACATGCCTACACAAAACCAACGTGAGCAAACAAACCGAAGGAGAGGCGGCAAATATTTTCAAGGGCTCTTTCTCCGAAAAAACAAAAAAACAAAAAAACAAAAACAAAAAAAAAACAACAACAACAAAACTTAGAATATTTAAATTAATAGAAACTTCATATTTGTATACATAGAATCTCATGCTGGATGAAAAAAATAGTGAAGAAAAACCAAGCATCATTATTGTATAAGACTCTCACTTGAATTTGAATGGCAAAGGAGATTAATCTGTAAAAGTAGCAAAGCTATAGCAGGTGGATACCACACGGGGAATCAGGAGGGACAGAAAGCCTGTTGACATAAATAAATACATACATAAATAAATAATAATGAACAAATAAATAAAATCAATTCTTAAAGCATCCATAAAGGGGGATATTTTAATAAAGGGTAATAATTAAAAACCACATAACCTCTGATGTGCTTTTACATATAACAGAGTCGTGAACTGTATAAGACAAAAATTACTAGAAACACACAGTCACACACACACACACACACACCCTGGTAATCCTCACTTACTCTAAGGGCCGTTAATGCACACATTTCTAAACAACAAAAGCGGCCAACAGTAATAAAGGAGACAAAAATGATGTGAATTCCATCAGGAGCCATATTGGCCGGAAACGGCAGTCAGCGAGAGGCTCCTGTCTAACATGTACGGGGTCACAGCCTACATCCCTAGCACTGGGAAGAACATAAGGGCTCACCAGATCTTCCTGTCTGCTTACCAGCTACAACTACTTTGAGAGCACCAGGTCAACTGGAGGGAATCTGAAATAGAAGAAAACTACACATCGAGGGGGAATCTGGGAAACGTGGTATCAAAGAGACCAAGGTGCCAAGCAAACTTAAAAAACCCTGAGCTTTTTGCCTGAGATTCAGGAGCTACATTCTAGGCTTTAGAAAATGAGTCTGCCTTGGGGTCTCAGTTCTTGACAGGCCCTTGACAACAAGGACTGAGAAACAGGGCCCCGGGAGACATGGAGTGCCGAAAGGGGGGTCTTAGGAATCACACAGAAGACCAGTTGTCTGAGAGGAGACAAGTTCAGAAGAGACTTGCCACAAATGTGACCTGTGGCTGAACTATAATCCATGGAATTAGAGACTAATTAATTCCATCCCTTCTCCCTTCTTTGATTCATTCTTGAGTTCAAGCAAATGTTCCCTGAACTTCTAGGAAGAGCCAGTCCTTGCACTGGATGAAGAGAAAACAGTAAATGAAACAGACAACTCTGTGTCGGCTTACATCTGATCACTTCCGGGGGCGATCAGCCTCTATGTACACATTGGAGTCACTTGGGGACCTTTTAGAGTGGTGTATACCTAAACTCCAGCACCAGACACTTTGAGACAACTGATCATCAATGGGACCAAGTACTGATGTTTTTGTTTTTGTTTTTTTAAAGCTCACGAGATTGTTCCTACATGTGGACAGGGCTGAGAAAAAAGCTGTTCAAAAGAAGTAGGCTCTAGCAAGCAGAGTAAGGCCTGGGTAACGTTGGCGTGAATAACCCCAGGTGCAGGCAAGAGGCGTGCCACCACCGGAAGCCACTGGAGACGCTCCTCTCCTCATGTCTTCAATTCTCCTCCCCTCCCTTCCACGGGTAGGTCCCTGGGATACACACCCATTTTCTTTTAGCACTTAGCTCAAATTATCTTTCTAATCCAACCTTTCATGATCTTTCATACACAACTTACATAGGGCTGTTGATAACTCTCCCAGAACCTTGGCTACCTCGGGTCTCCACAACTCCACAACATTCACTTTCAATCCCCAGCTGCTGCACAGATGGTGTGAATCCAATACCAATCATTTCAAACACTGCTCCAGACTCCCAACAAATGCGCTTGGGAGCTCGGGGAAGGACTCTCTCCCTCCCACAAATGGGAAATCGATGCTTGACATCCCAACCTGACGGTCTCGATAAACTTGTCTGCAGAGACTGTTATACACTATACATTATAGGTTCCACCCCACGGGAAACCTTCCTGAAGGTCACTTTCACATAACAAAATATATTCTAAGCTCAAAGCAGTTGACTTACACACACACACACACACACACACACACACACACACACACCAACCCACTCACATCTTTGAGAGTGTCCTTATATCACATCCTGGCCAGTTCCAGGAGTAGGCGCACCACTTACGAAGGGCAGAGTTGGAAGACAGATGCTTGGTAAGTTCTAGGCTACATTTAAAACGTCACAAATTAAAGGCCTTCAGCCAGAAGCATGTCCACGATGGCTTCATTTAACCCACGGTGGTTTCTGAAGAAGACGCACTGTCATCCATCAGCTGCTCTCTTTCTGGGGAAAGAGCCAGTTCTTCCTTCCTTTCAACGCCACCAAGTTTCAGCTGTTAGTTTTAATATTCAGTAAAGCTAGCCTGAGAAGAGCCCTAACTCTGACGGGAGTCTGCCAACTTTTGACTCATGAAGCTCACGAGTTTCCAGCTGGTCTGTTTCTTCGTTAAGACCCCCACACGTCAGCCCTGGTGACACCCTCTTTCTGCTCCCACAATATTCACATGAGGCAATATGTTCCTGTCTTTGCTCACTGGATGGGAAACCCTTGTAAATCACATTTCTTTCCTTTTTATTACGAGCTCCAGTCTTCCAAGGCAGTACCCCCATGGATGACTGGGACATTCTGAGAGTCACTGGGTGGAGAACGTTTATCTTCTGTCAGGAACTCAGGTGGACACAGGGACTCTGAAAGGTTAGGTGTAATGACTTCCCTGTTTACAAATGCACTGGATGCTTTTGCACATTACACTAGAATATTACAAGAAGCTCTAAAAAAGAAAATAAAGCCACTTGAAATCTTACCTCACTGAAGTAACTACCGCTAAAATTTGGCTCTATTCCTTTTGTAAAATTCTACATAGAGAAAATATATGGACCTGCCCTCATTATGGAGATTTGGAATATTTAGACTCTTTCCCCTCTTCCCCCTCTCCTTCCCCTCTCTTTTTCTTTCCTTTTCTTTTCCTTCTTCCTGTGATCATGAGTATTTTATGAAGTCTTCTACATTTGCTTTTGAGTATTTTCTCTATAAAGTTTCTGAAATTAGATTTCTGTATTAAACAATCAAGTTCCTTTTCAGGAAAAAATGCATCAAAATTCTGTTCCCATTGCTAACATTTGAACTTGGTCTCACTACACTCTTGAAGCCTGAATTTTTGGGCATTTAATGGTTGGTACCATCTATATTTCTATGATTCCCAATTTGGTTAAACTTTGGAAATGTTTATTGGCCTCTTAAAATCATTCTATTATTTTTTTTAATCTATCTATCTATCCAACTATCTATCTATCTATTTATTTAAGGCTGTTCACATAAGTAAGATAAAGTTCACAATACTGTACTTAAGACTTTGTTTTCAGTGGAAAAAGGAATTTGTCAGAAGCAAATGAGGCTGAACGAGTTAAGGGGTTTTTGTTTTGTTTTGTTTTTTGTTTTTCCCACCTTTGTAAGGAAGCAAGAAAAACTAACTTCCCTTAGCTGGACTGAGTAATCACTATACATTGCCTATCAGAGGACGAAGCTAGAGTGAAGCTGACTTGCCAATACCCGTCATCAATCAGCAGGCTTTCGCAGAAATGCTCTGCCGGGAGTAAGAGACACCGAGTACAAAACAATGTAAGGTGGGACAGAGAAGATGTGGCCGAAAAACCGCAGCCACGCTTTCAAGGGATTTAATACCAGTTCRCAACATAGTTTGGCTTGATTTGCAACATAGTTTGCCTTTGGTCTTATCCTGTTCTCTTCCTTGCAGCAAACAGCCTCCTCTCGCATCCTTGCAAAGCCCGGCTGACGGCTGACGTGCTTGTGTAAGACAAATGGTTATCTTTAGACAAAGCAGACTTCCTTCCATTTGCCCATTTTATGTAGTATTTACACATAACCTCAGAGAAGGAGAAAAATGAGGGATTAGGAAAGGCTTCCTTCTAGGTAAATATGACAGGGAATGAATACACATCGTTATCTGGGGATGAAAAGGGCAGAGCTGCCAGAGTCACTGGGCAAATGTCCAACGTTCAGTTACACTTGTGCCACCTATGTAGCTGCAAGTGACACTTTCTGAGATGGTCTGCTTCCAAGTGAAGAGGATATGCCTAGCTATAAAGATAAAGTTTAAAATTACATACTAATTAAAAAATAATAATCTTAGGCCCTTTATACTAAGCCTAGTAAATCTTAACACTTTAATGAATATATTTAGGATCTCACAAAAGCTACATTTGAGTTGAAACTCATTCTTAATTTATGGTTTTTTTTTTTTGTTTTGACTAAAAACCAGGCACAATTTGATACAGCTAAGCAACTTCAAGTGGATTATGATTGATATATTTTCCTTGTAATAATTTTACTAGCTATAAATTTCAGGGCGGAAATAAGATAGTGGTCATTAAAAACAGAATGTGAAAATAGTTTAATCTTCTTTAGTCATTAATCACGTCGGCTTTACTAGATCACCCCACTAAGCTATCTGAAGCAGATTAAGTCATTTTCTAAACCACGGCTTTTCTGTTTTGGATCATTCTATATAAAGCCATCCCACAGACTCAGTGGCAAATTCAGATAAAAGATAAATACAGAATCCTTCAAGGCTTCGTTCCATAGACCCATGACTCAAATCATGGCACATCACACATCATATAAATTAGAAAAACATAATAATTAGAAATAATAATGCCTAAAGAGGAAAATCATAAATCTAGCAGTAAGAAGAGTAAAATGGAAAAGTTGCTACCAATCAATTTTATGCATGATTCTACTAAATTCTATTAAAGTGAGTCACAAAGTATAATGCATTTAAACAGATCCCTGTAAAATGGGTGGTGCTGGTGCTGGGGTGTGCCCTTAATCCCAGCAGTAAGGGCTGAAGCAGGTGGATCTCTGTGAATTCAAGGCCAGCCTAGTCTACAGAGTTCCAGGATAGTGGAGCCTGCATAGAGAAACCCTGAAACCCTCAGAAAATATAGATTCCTATAAAAATAATTCTGATTGGCTACATTTGAATGAAATATTGATATAACTTCCACATACAGGTTTTCTATTAGTGTACAACCCTAGAAAAATGCTAATGAAATGTTATAATATAAATAAACTTAAATCTGAAATGCTCAGGGAAAGCTCTAAATTACATTTTTTTAAACTGCCTGCAGAGCCTCGGGTATATTCTTACTGCTTTAGCATAAAACTTGAACCTTTGTGTAGCTGCTATGAAATACTAAACTCAGCCACTAAGTATCACTACTGTTAAGAAACTATCACTAAGCACCTCTACCGTTAACTCTCTAGCCACTAAGCACCTCTACTGTTAACTAAACTCTGCCACAAAACACCTCTACTGTCACTAAACTCAACACTAAATACCTCTACTGTCACTAAACTAGCCACTAACCACCTCTACTATCACTAAACTCAACACTAAGTACCTCTACTGTTACTGAGTTTCTGGCTATTGACACCTTAGATCTTCCACCAATCATCCTTCCATTCATAGCACCAATGATTTGGATACAAAGTAGTTTATGGACACACTGTTTATTTTAAAAATACTACTTTTGCTAATGGATGGCAAATATCCAACATTACTTTGAAAATGGCACAACGCATTTTATAAAACTCAACATCATTTCACCTGTGTTTCATCCACTCAGCAAACATTACACATGCCATATTGTGTGAAGACATAATGTCAACTGATTGTTTAATATGTAGTAATTAAATGTTTCCAAATTGATAAGAATAAGACATCAGGCTACTATTAACAATGACATCTGAATACCATATATGCAATTTGGCCATCTATGTTCTTAAGAAACAGTATGTGAATCTTTTATATTTAGAAAAGGATGAGCCGGGAAGTGGTGGCACATGCCTTTAATCCCAGCACTTGGGAGGCAGAGGCAGGCAGATTTCTGAGTTCGAGGCCAGCCTGGTC
>BDUI01000795.1:82489-96056 GCA_002335545.1 Apodemus speciosus
ATAGCCAGAACTACACAAGGGAACCCTACCTTAAGCCATATCTGAAATCAGAAAAAATAAAATATTAAAGGACATCAGCTATAAAACAGCTAGCCTGGCAACACAGAGGAGGCCCAGTAGCTACACTGGGTGGCTCATAACCACCTGTAACTCAAGTTCCAGAATTTCTGTGGTGCACAAAGCTCACACAGGCATGCCCATACACATAAATAAAAACAACATATCTTTTTAAAAAGAAATCATCTGGGWCTGTRGGTAAAGCTCCCTGACAGAGCATTTACCCTGAGTCCTTGGAGTCCATCTTCAGGACAGGAGTAGTGGGGACACACTTTATAAGCTAACAAGGTAATTTAGTTACATGATAAATACACAGAAATCTTAGTCTTCGTTTCTGTCATCAGTACATGTTCTTAGAGTTTCATGGTAGGAGCTAGAGTTGGCTCAGGAGTTAAGAGCATTGGCTGCTCCTCCGGTGGACCCAGGTTTGAGCCTCAGCAGCCGCCTGTACCTCCAGTCCTAGAAGATCTGACTCCTTCTGGCCTCCATGGGTGTCAGGCATACTCCTGGGATACATACACACACCAAGGCAAAACATTCATTCATATAAATCTAAAAAAAGGAAAGGTTTTAAAAAAAATTATATAGCAGGCTGAAGAGATGGGTTAGTGGGTAAAGACACTTGGATTAGAGGCCAACAACCCAAGTATGATCCCCAGGACACACATGGTGAAAGATAAGAACCAATTCCCAGAGCTTTTCCGTCATGGTGGGTAACCACCCCAAGACACAGGAAAAGTACAATTGAATAAAAAGCTATATAGTGCCAGGTGGTGATGGTGCATGTTGGCAGGTGGATCTGTGTGTTCAAAACCAGCCTGATCTACAAAGCAAGGTCCAGGACAGCCAGGGTTACCCAGAGAAACCCTGTCTAAAACAACAAAGGGATGGCAAGCAGAAGTGAACAAACATCCTTTAGATATTGTTAGGTATCAAATGTTACAAGACTGACATCGCCACACCAACATGACACTGAAGATGTCTTAGAACTCTGCGTGCCTTTAGATACAATTATGAAAACTGATCAAACTGAGCCCAAAAAGAACAAGAAAATGTTTAACATGTGATCATTTTTGTTTTGGAAACAGATAATGACTTATTAAAATGGCACTAAAGCCAGACACAGTGGTGTAGGTCTGAAATCTCATCACTTGGAACTAAAAAGGGTAATACTGATCCAGGTGTGGTGGYTCATACTATAATCCCAAGGCAAGAGGACTGCCCCGAGTTCAAGGACTGCCTAGTCTACACAATGAGTTCCAAGCCAGCCTCAGCTACAGAAGCAAGACCCTTTCCCAAAAGAATAAAAATTAACAATGCACCCAGGCTGCACGGCACACATCTGTAATCCTAGCATTTGAAAGATGGAGGCAGAAAGAACAGGAATTGAAGCACATCCTTGGCTACAGTTAAGGCCACCTGGGCTACAAGACCCTGACTCAAAAGAAACAGAGCCTACAAACCAGAAATGGTAGCACATGACTGTGATTCCTGCAGTCAGGAGGTGGAAGCAGGAGGATTGTGAGTTTGAGGGTCACAGTCTGTTTTACAGGGCAGAATCCTCCAAAAAGTAAAACTGAGCGCTCTGGGGCTCATACTCGYGCTATGCACATATACAATCACATGGATAAACATTTAAAAAAAATTTTTTTTCTTTCGAGACTGGGTTTCTCTGTGTAGTCCTGGCTGTCCTGGAACTCACTCTGTAGACCAGGCTGGCCTTGAACTCAGAAATCCGCCTGCCTTTGCCTCCCAAGTGCTGGGATTAAAGGCGTGCACCACCACCACCACCACCACTAGGCTTAAAAATCTTTAAGAAATAAAACTTACCTAGATAGTGGTGACAAGAGTCTTTAATCCCAGCACTCGGGAGGCAGAGGCAGGCAGATCTCTAAGTTTGAGGACAGCCTGGTCTACAAATTGAGTTAGATAGCCAGGGCCACACAAAGAAACTTTGGTTTTGGGGAAATAACCCAGTTTTTTTTTTTTTTTTCAAAATAACTTTTGTTCGTTTATTTAGTCAGAGTCTCACTGTGTAATCCTAGCTAACCAGAAACTTACTATGTTAACCAAGCTAGCCTTGGACACAGATTCACCTGTCTCTGCTTCCAGCGTGCTAGGATTAAAGGCATGCAACATCACTCTTGGATACTCAGTGGTTTTGTGTGTGTGTGTGTGTGTGTGTGTGTGTGTGCGCGCGCGCGCGTGCGCGCGTGCACGCATGTGTGCATGTATGTTAGCCATGTATGCCAAGGCCTATGTATGAAGGTCAGAGGACAACTTGGGTATTGCTTCTCTTTTTTCCATCCTATGGGTGCTGGAGACCAAACTTAAGTCATTATGGCCTTAATATGCCTTGAGCTGCTGAAACTATCTTGTCAGTCACTATTTGTTAATTCTTAAAATAGAAATACAAGCCAGGTACAATGGCACACAGGAATAGACCTGGGAATCAGAAGGCTATGACAAAAGGATCCCTTGGGTTTTATGTCAGCCTGGATGACATAAAGAAACTTGAGATTCTTAAAACAAACAGCAAATATAGGTTCATGCCTTTACTCCCAGTACTTAGGAGGCAGAGGATCTCTATCCAGCCTGGCTATACAGTGATGAAAAGGTACATACCTGGACCAGTGCCAAGAGGTGTGGATGGGGTTGAGAACTTCAAATTCAAGGAAGTTCCTCTCTGAACCAAATACTAGTAATGGGAAGGTTCCAGTAGCACTGCAGCCCCTGCCCACCCCACCCCCAACTCTGCGCTATTGTCCTGTTGTAGCGTTTTAAAGAAACATTTGGACTGTGCTCTGATCCCTTGCCTTGTTCCTGCATTTCAGAACCATGTGTGCTCAATACTGCATCTCCTTTGCGGATGTTGAAAAAGCTCATATCAACATTCAAGACTCTGTCTACCTCACCCCAGTACTGACAAGCTCCATTTTGAATCAAATAGCAGGGCGCAATCTTTTCTTCAAATGTGAACTCTTCCAGAAAACTGGGTCTTTTAAGGTAAAAATCAGTTTTATTACGTTTTCCAAATCTGTTGGCTTCATTCTTCTGTCCACTAATGGTAAACAAATGTCTTTTTGCAGCTGGAAACAAGAAGTTGCACAATTTTTAGGTGTGGGTACCARGGTTACAACATTGGTATGCCACTTTCACATAACCTAAAATCTCTTATAACTGTGGTCCCATTGTCTAAAAAATAAAATATTTTAGTCTAAATATTGTCTATTGTCTAAATATATTGTCTAAAAAACTAAAGGTACAGCTGTGCATTTTTTTTTTTTATTTTAGCAGGATAAGGAATGAGGTTGCTCATAGTTACATAGCAAACTCAAGGCCAGTCTGAGCCACAAGACCCTGCCTTTTTTTTTTTTAATTGACAAAGTAAAGCGTTTATAAGCTAATTTACTATTATGAATAATACTTGGGGCTGGAAAACGGTTCAGAGGTTAAGAACACTGGCTGTTCTTCCAGAGGATGCTGGTTCAATTCTAAACACCAACATGGTAGCTCACAACTGTAAGCAAAACACCAATGCACATAAAAAATTAAAAGGAATCATCACAAAACACATTTCTTAACTTTTTAAATTTTAAGTATATTGGCATTTTGCCTGCATGCATGTCTGTGTGTGTCACATACCCTGGAACTAGAGTTACAGACAGTTGTGAACTGCCATATGGGTGCTGGGAAGTGAACCCAGGGCCTCTCAACTGTTGGGTTGTCTTTGTAGCCCAAGAAAAATAGTTTAAACTCAGTGTAGTTTAATTGTACAATGTTTAATTTATAGAACTACATATATCACAGTGACATTAGATCTCCCCAGATCTACCTTCTGTCCTGCAAAACACATTCACTAAAAGTCCTTTAGAGCTAGCTGTGGCCACTCATGCCTAACACATGGGAGATTAAGGCCAGATGATTTCCATGAGTTTAAAACTACCCTGGAYGTCATAGCTAAGTTCTAGGCCAGCTGGAGCAACAGAGTAAGACTCAGGGTTAAATCAGAAGCAGGGTTGGTGACCAGGGAGGTGGCCCAGCATTGAAGGTCACTTGTCCTTGCAAAGGACCTAGGTTTCAAGCACGCTCATAACCATCTGTTTCAGAGAATCCAGCAGGCTCCCACATCATGCATAAGCATACTTACAAAACTTTCATACACATAAAAGTAATAAAAGAGGAAAATGTGCTGTGAAAGAAATACCATTTAACCTTTTATATTATTCTACTAAGACAAATACCATTGTATTGCAACTGCCTGTCCTATGATTGCTCATTATTTTTACATGCTTGAGTTTATTGCTTGGGAGCCTCAAGCGCATGGCAGGCTGTTTGTGTAAATACTCCCTACAGTTTGCACAACGAAACAAGTGAATGCATGTCTTTGAACAGGTCCCCATTGTTAGAAATGCACCATTTATGATTTATCTCTTCCAGATTCGAGGTGCCCTTAATGCCATCAGAGGCTTAATTCCTGACACTCCAGAAGGGAAGCCCAAAGCCGTCGTTACTCACAGCAGCGGAAACCATGGCCAGGCTCTCACCTATGCTGCTAAACTGGAAGGTACTTAATTTTCCCAGGGTAGCATCAAAAGTACAAATGGGAAAACACCCTTTCAGTTAAGAGGGATGGCAGCTGTGGGAAGTTATGTTTCTAAAGCTGTCCCTGTTTGATTGTAAGCAAAATTATCTAAGTTTCTATCCTAGACAGCCCTCATATTAATCATGTTCTTCCCCTCCCAGGAATTCCTGCTTACATTGTGGTTCCCCAAACAGCTCCCAACTGCAAGAAACTGGCAATCCAAGCCTATGGAGCATCGATAGTATACAGTGAACCGAGTGATGAGGTAGAGCAGTGTTCAGCAACACCTAGTCTGTCTATCAATCAATCAATCATAATCAACCAATCATATCTTTTTTTCATTTTTTTCCAATCATATGTCTTTATCGGATATTATTAGTCTCAGCTTAATGTGACTAAAGCCAGGTGTGTAGGACACGGCTATTCTAGCCCTCAGGAGTTTGAGAGAGAATGGCAAGTTCCAGACCAGCCTGAGCTATACAGTAAGATATTTTTTAATCTTTATTTTATGCATAGTAACACTGTAGCTGTCCAGACACACCAGAAGCAGCCACCAGTCTTTAGAGTGGTCTAAGGCCTAGACGAACCAGCCCATTCCACCTTTCTGCCTCATCTACTGAATTTTCCTCTCCCTTAACAGTTCTTCAGAAAGGCCAAATTCTAACCTTGTACACTTTGCACTTCAAACATTCTTTTAAAAATCCATAGCTTGTTTATATCATATAGTGAAGCTCCTTGGTCATCCAATGAAGAATGCATTTTTCTCACAAGTACTCCAACACATTTATTTATAGCTACTCTCATGAGAGAAATGTGAAAGTATCTGTCTTTGAAGTATTAAGAATTAAACTTTTAGGGAGCTAAATTCACTGCAAGTCAAGTAAGCTATGCTAATGCTACCTTTTTAGTCCAGAGAAAAGGTCACTCAAAGAATTATGCAAGAAACAGAAGGCATCTTGGTCCATCCCAACCAGGAGCCAGCAGTGATAGCTGGACAAGGAACAATTGCCCTGGAAGTGCTGAACCAGGTAAAATGGCATAAGTCCATTTGGTTATTAGTAAAGTGGTTTGCTGTGGATTGTATGTATACGGAAAGCTTTATAAAGATTTATGTGTATGAGTACATCATTGCTCTTTTCAGACACACCAAAAGAGGGCATCAGATCCCATTAAAGGTGGTTGTGAGCCACCACGTGGTTGCTGGGAATTGAACACAAGACCTCTGAAGAGCAGTCGGTGCTCTTAACTGCTGAGCCATCTCTCCAGCCCACATAAAGCTTTATTAATTGGCCTATTTATACTCTTCCTACAGGTTCCCTTGGTAGATGCACTGGTGGTACCAGTGGGAGGAGGAGGAATGGTTGCTGGAATAGCCGTTACAATCAAGGTAAGAAAATAGCCATAGTAGGTACAGGTACAAGACCATCACCTTTCACAGCCTTCTTTGTCCCACTGTCCTTTTGATTTATGCTGCCATAGAAGCAGTTGCATTACAATGATGGCATCCTCACTCTCAAGCCCACCTCACTCACCTACTGCCCTTCCCAATTACTAGAACTAGTCATAACCAGACAAGCCAGTTATCAGACACAACTTTTATTAAAGTGCTTCARGTTCATGTTTCCATTCTGATCATCAAAGGTAACACATCTTTAACACTCTATGCCTCCTTTATGCAGACAAAGGCTGTACTGTAATGTGTCTCTTCCTTCCCCAGGCCCTGAAACCTAGTGTGAAGGTCTACGCCGCTGAGCCCGCGAACGCAGATGACTGCTACCAGTCTAAACTGAAAGGAGAACTGACCCCCAATCTTCATCCTCCAGAAACCATAGCAGATGGTGTCAAATCCAGCATTGGCTTCAATACCTGGCCTATTATAAGGGACCTTGTGGATGATGTCTTCACTGTCACAGAAGATGAAATCAAGGTAAGACTCCGATGAGAAAACAGCCACAGTCTAATTCCCCAGGCATTAACAGACCATTCAGTTAGCCTGTGGGAACCCTGACAGTAGCTCATACTCATCACAACAAATCCCAGCATCTACTTCATTTTTAGAATGTAACTTCCTAGACTCTAGCTCCATTTCTGGTTTCATTAACCCTTGCTCCTTTCTGTGCCAACAGTATGCAACCCAGCTGGTGTGGGAAAGAATGAAACTGCTCATTGAGCCTACTGCTGGTGTTGGATTGGCTGCAGTGCTGTCTCAGCATTTCCAAACAGTCTCTCCAGAAGTAAAGAACATCTGCATTGTGCTCAGTGGTGGGAATGTAGACTTAACCTCCCTAACCTGGGTGACGCAGGCTGAACGGCCAGCTCCTTACCAGACTGTTTCTGTTTAAATACGGGGAATTATCTTATGATTGTCTCTAGATGAAAATTTTGTTTTCCATCTTCCTTTTTAAAAGAAAGTATAAGTAATAGTGTAAATTCTGTACTTAGCAGAGACATGGACAACTGAAATACAAAGCACAACTGCCTAGTCACAACCCACAGACTCCAACACTGGAGTTTTGGCTGCAGTAGAGACAGAACCCAACTGAATCTGCATTACTCCATGTCTACTTCAGACACTGTTGAAGAGATGTCACTTTTAACCCAAGGCACAGGTTCTGGTACATATGGGTCATAAGTCCATTTGGGAAATACTCGCTTATAGAGATTCATTAATACTGTATCCTGAGATTTTAGTTTCCCATCAAAACTGCACTTCATATGGCCATGGGTACCTAGAAGGAAAACACAATTGGTCAAGGTAAAGTGGACACTCTTAAGCCCACTGGTCCCAGATAGCTAACACCTGGGAGCCCCAGTCTTACCTAGAGGCTCTTTGATGTGTCCCCGGCGGCCCCACTTGGTTCTCAGTTCCACAGGCTTAAACCACATCACATCCTCTTAGAAAGGAACACATAGACATCAAGTCAAACCTTACCCACACAGCATCAAGGCCATCTTCCCACCACTCTTCTTCATTCACACATACATACCTCTGTYGAAGAACATGTAACGCACTACTGCCATCTTAGTAAAAATTTTAAAAGGATGACCACTTAGAACCACTCTCTTTATGACCATCCTGTCTGGATCCACTGAAAATAGATGGCCTGTAGCAATGAGGCTGTGCATTCCTAAGGAAGGAGRGCAGCTGTTAACCTCTGGGCCAAGTCCTTCAGCTCTAGTGTACTTTAAGGGCCCATCCACCTACTATGCTTCTTTCCCGAGGCTATAGGAAGACCACTAAAAGACATTTCTAAAGAGCCAGTCCCTCACACCCACCTTACATATATTGTTTAGCATGTACTGGAGTGTGCCAACAGGCAACAAGTGGTTTATCACCCTGGGCTTACACCCTCAATGAGGCTGAAACAATGAGGTATTTAAAACAAACAACACCAGTATTTAATACAGCAAGACCCCATGTCTAAGGACAGAAGAGTATGGTGCTAGTGAGTACTTGTATGTTCAATATTTACATTCCAAATCTAACATACCGTTTCTTTTCTGCTTGAAAAGCAGCACAGATGCAGGAGGGAACGTGATTGGCGCAAACACTGTCACCACTAAGGCCGCNGTTCATGTTTCCATTCTGATCATCAAAGGTAACACATCTTTAACACTCTATGCCTCCTTTATGCAGACAAAGGCTGTACTGTAATGTGTCTCTTCCTTCCCCAGGCCCTGAAACCTAGTGTGAAGGTCTACGCCGCTGAGCCCGCGAACGCAGATGACTGCTACCAGTCTAAACTGAAAGGAGAACTGACCCCCAATCTTCATCCTCCAGAAACCATAGCAGATGGTGTCAAATCCAGCATTGGCTTCAATACCTGGCCTATTATAAGGGACCTTGTGGATGATGTCTTCACTGTCACAGAAGATGAAATCAAGGTAAGACTCCGATGAGAAAACAGCCACAGTCTAATTCCCCAGGCATTAACAGACCATTCAGTTAGCCTGTGGGAACCCTGACAGTAGCTCATACTCATCACAACAAATCCCAGCATCTACTTCATTTTTAGAATGTAACTTCCTAGACTCTAGCTCCATTTCTGGTTTCATTAACCCTTGCTCCTTTCTGTGCCAACAGTATGCAACCCAGCTGGTGTGGGAAAGAATGAAACTGCTCATTGAGCCTACTGCTGGTGTTGGATTGGCTGCAGTGCTGTCTCAGCATTTCCAAACAGTCTCTCCAGAAGTAAAGAACATCTGCATTGTGCTCAGTGGTGGGAATGTAGACTTAACCTCCCTAACCTGGGTGACGCAGGCTGAACGGCCAGCTCCTTACCAGACTGTTTCTGTTTAAATACGGGGAATTATCTTATGATTGTCTCTAGATGAAAATTTTGTTTTCCATCTTCCTTTTTAAAAGAAAGTATAAGTAATAGTGTAAATTCTGTACTTAGCAGAGACATGGACAACTGAAATACAAAGCACAACTGCCTAGTCACAACCCACAGACTCCAACACTGGAGTTTTGGCTGCAGTAGAGACAGAACCCAACTGAATCTGCATTACTCCATGTCTACTTCAGACACTGTTGAAGAGATGTCACTTTTAACCCAAGGCACAGGTTCTGGTACATATGGGTCATAAGTCCATTTGGGAAATACTCGCTTATAGAGATTCATTAATACTGTATCCTGAGATTTTAGTTTCCCATCAAAACTGCACTTCATATGGCCATGGGTACCTAGAAGGAAAACACAATTGGTCAAGGTAAAGTGGACACTCTTAAGCCCACTGGTCCCAGATAGCTAACACCTGGGAGCCCCAGTCTTACCTAGAGGCTCTTTGATGTGTCCCCGGCGGCCCCACTTGGTTCTCAGTTCCACAGGCTTAAACCACATCACATCCTCTTAGAAAGGAACACATAGACATCAAGTCAAACCTTACCCACACAGCATCAAGGCCATCTTCCCACCACTCTTCTTCATTCACACATACATACCTCTGTYGAAGAACATGTAACGCACTACTGCCATCTTAGTAAAAATTTTAAAAGGATGACCACTTAGAACCACTCTCTTTATGACCATCCTGTCTGGATCCACTGAAAATAGATGGCCTGTAGCAATGAGGCTGTGCATTCCTAAGGAAGGAGRGCAGCTGTTAACCTCTGGGCCAAGTCCTTCAGCTCTAGTGTACTTTAAGGGCCCATCCACCTACTATGCTTCTTTCCCGAGGCTATAGGAAGACCACTAAAAGACATTTCTAAAGAGCCAGTCCCTCACACCCACCTTACATATATTGTTTAGCATGTACTGGAGTGTGCCAACAGGCAACAAGTGGTTTATCACCCTGGGCTTACACCCTCAATGAGGCTGAAACAATGAGGTATTTAAAACAAACAACACCAGTATTTAATACAGCAAGACCCCATGTCTAAGGACAGAAGAGTATGGTGCTAGTGAGTACTTGTATGTTCAATATTTACATTCCAAATCTAACATACCGTTTCTTTTCTGCTTGAAAAGCAGCACAGATGCAGGAGGGAACGTGATTGGCGCAAACACTGTCACCACTAAGGCCGCRTCAGCAGTCAGGAATCTTTGAAATTTATGTTTATCAGCTTCCATAGTAAGGGTCCAAAATAAGTAAATGGAAAACAAAAGGCCTCGTGAGAAACCATAAGCAATGCAAAGTGTCGAAAGTGGCTGTACTGCTGCCACACATAGCTCCGCCCGGTAGTGGAGATCAAACTAAGTGCTCTGCCACAGACCTATCTCAGTTTGTATTACTATTTGTGTGTGTGTCTGAGTGCAGGCGCCTCTAAGTTGACCAATGTGGATGCTGGGAATCCAACCTGGTCCTCTCCAAGCTCCTGTCTCTGTTTTGAGAGGAGTTCATGTATTGCATGCTGGCCTTGAACTTGCTGTGTACCTTCTGCCATCAAGGGCTAAGTTACCAGTTCATTTTCTGTTTCTCTATATACTAACTCTCCAGCTTTCCCGTGTCATGAGCATGGCTTTGAGATGACTGTGCTTCTGTGCTGGGTGTAGGACAGTATGCTCGTAGGCCAACTGTTCACTTTACATTCTCCTAATAATAAAAGCTTTTTTTTTTTAATTTTTTATTTTTTGGTTTTTCTTTTTCTTTCTTTTTTTATTTTTTCAAGACAGGGTTTCTCTACATAGCCCTAGCTGTTCTGGAACTCACTCTGTAGACCAGGCTAACCTCAAACTCAGAAATCTGCCTGCCTCTGCCTCCCAAGTACTGATATTAAAGGTATGCGACACCACTGCCCAGCTTTAAACTTTCATTTCATTTATTTTGGGAGTGTGGGGCACATATGCATAGAAGTCAGAAGACAGTTCTCTGCTCCACCATAGGGGGTCAGGGGCACTCACTGAATGYAAGTCCTCAGGTTCAGCAACTAGTCCATATCACTTAATATTTCAATTACTCAGGTCTATCAGTGTGCCTCTGTAACACAGTGCCAGCTGGGCATGGTGGTGTACTCCACCTCAGCACCCCCAGCATTCTGAAGGTCAAGGCCAGCTTGGGCACATTATTAAGACCTAGTCTCTCAAATATCAATAAATAAAAATAGAAAGTAAACGAGACAGCCATACACAAGCTCCTTAACAAGCAAGTAATGGTGGTAAAGGTGGGAGGACCCCAAGTTGAATGCAATAGGATATGCTGTCTCTTCAATAAAACTTTTGTTTATAAAATGTTCGTTCACGATAGGGAAGAGAGTGTGCCCAGAGCACCAGTAATGCTGTCACCATCTTGTCTCCTGTCACGGAAAGGCGAAAGCCCCAAGTGAGCAGGACTGGGATTTAAAACCCACTCTGGAACAAATACTCTTGGCAGAGAAGCCTCAGCACAACACCTTGCATCACTGGGATGCTTCAGACAGGTCCAGACATTTCAAATAAGAACATCATAGGCTCCTAAGTCAGAGTACTACAAGTATTTCCAATCCCAGAGATGCTCAAGCACACAGAAGAGCTGGCAAGACTCCAGCAGTTCTGTACTCACCTGCTGTGTGCTGGGAGAATAAAGGCGAGGCGCGGAAGCGCCTGAATCCACAGTGGAAGATCAGTTCTTCCTTTGCCTTCACAGGTTCCGTGTTACCAGGGTTCCGGCTCACCACCATGTTCAATACTGACATCTGAGGACCAAATAAGAAAAAGCTTCACAGTCTAGGCATACAACAGCCTGACCTGAAAGGCAAAGCAAACTATCATCAGATTCTGACCATGCTACTCAACTAGTCCTTCTGATCCACCAACTGACAGCATGGTGCATGTTCATGAACATGTTCCATGTACATGTCTAAGCTAGCTCACTGTTCCACATTAACATTAAAGAGCAACGGTACATGTCCTTCCTCTTACCTGATAACCATGTGCCCTCCCAGCCACAACCATCCAAGCCTTTCCCACCTTTATGCCAGTCTTCCCATCCCCAGTATACACGATTACAGGTTACCTAGAGAACAGATCTACACATGGGCAGACGTTTACTTTTATAACTGCTAACCCCCATTTTGATCTGAAAAAACACACTTAGAGAAGTCTCAGACCACACAGACTGCATCACAAAGATGCTTCAGACAGGTTCAGACATCTTGGGCACAACCATCATTGACTTCTCTATTTTAATTCCTGATCAAAAAAGGTTGGCTCTCTCATCCCACCGAGCAAAATGTTGTACACTTGAGAAAAATAATTGTCCCTTTCCATTTCCCACAAAACGCTGATTTACCTTCTGTTCGTAAGGTAGCAAAGAGAATGCGATCAAGGGCGCTCCTTGCCTGAAATGCTCGACCACTGAGAGAGGGACATCAGAAACATGAAGGGTGACATACCAGCCAACCTGCCAGGAGGAAGCCCAGGGTTACCCTTAATGTGCCAATGACGAAACCTTTCTCCAGGTACATGCTAAGCCTCATCTCTCAAGACTGACACTCGTGGATGCATCAACTACCCAGATTCAACCTCCTTAGCTACTTATCTCTGACCCCTCCTCATTCCCAAACAAGCAGCATGATACCACACAAAAACAAATTAGAAGGTGGACAGAAGGCAGGTACCTCAGCTCCTTCAGCTTCTTTTTCCTCAATCTCTTTAAAGATTCTTTTTCTAGTATTAACAAAATTCTGAAACTGAAATATCCGAGCATAATCTCTAGGAAGGTTTTCTTTAGGGTCCCAAGGAGATGTCCGGAAGCTCTTGAGACCTCTATATTTCTGAAATCTAGAACATAGGATTTAAAGAAAACAAGAGGTTTAGATGGTGCTTTGTAAAACTCACCTCACTTGTAAAATGGTTAAGGCTCTAGGTTTTTCAAAGTACTCTTACTAGGGATGTTAACTCACTGGTGTAATGCTTATCTAGTATACACAGGGGCCCAGGTTCAATCCCCAGCATAGCACACCAAAGTCTGGCACTGGGGACGCTGGGGCAGGATTGTGTGTTTCACACCAGCCTGAACTACAAAGCAAAGCTGTCTCAAGAAACTAAGGCACCGAAATGGAACTAGAACTGGGCATGGARATACATACCTACATTCCCAGCACGAGAAAAGTACAGGCAGAGGGTCAAGGCTAGCCTGGTCTATATGAGACCCTATCTTTTACACAATCTTCAAACTAATAGCTTTAGCAAAAACCATGTTCTACAAAAGCTTCTAACAAGTATTTCAGAATCAACTTGGCTTTTCAAAGGGACAAGTACTTATAAGTGCCTGCCTAGTACCTGTCAGGGAATATGGCTCTTCGACCTGCCTTACATTACAGCCTTGCTTAAAAAAAAAAAAACAACAACAACAACAACAAAAAAAAAAAACCACCTATATTTTCTTACTTTTACAAGCTTTCTTTCAAAACATACACTCTTAACTTCCCAAAAAATTATATTTCTGAGTATTTTCCGAAAAGGAATATTTGCTAATTAACCTTCATATTTCTCTCTCACTAGG
>BDUI01000795.1:133031-156883 GCA_002335545.1 Apodemus speciosus
GAGGCCAGCCTGGTCTACAGAGTGAGTTCCAGGACAGCCAGGGCTACACAGCAAAACCCTGTCTCAGAAAAAAAAACAAATCCAAAAAAAAAAAAAAAAAAATCTATAGTAAAGCTGTCAGTGGTGGCGCACACCTTTAATGCCACCACTCAGGAGGCAGAGGAAGGTGAATTCTGAGTTCAAGGCCCAGCCTGGTCTACAGAGTGAGTTCCAGGACAGCCAGGGCTACATAGAGAAACCCTGTCTCGGCAAAAACAAACAAAAAAGTTATGTGTATGGCTCCTTCACCTTCATTTATTCATACATACATCCATACATCCATACATCCATACATACATACATACATCCATACATACATACATACATACATACATACATACATACATACATACATGTGCATGATGCCCCATGTAAGCCAAAGCAGGGCATTAAATCCCCAGAACTAAACTTACTGACAGTTGTGAGCTGCCATATGTGAGGTGCTGGGAATTGAACCTGGCTCCTCTGCAAGATCAGCAAGTTCTTAACTTCAGAACCAAACTTTCCAGCTTCATTTTTTCAAGTTTATTTAGAGTATGTGTGTGAGTATACACATTCACACCTGCACCACAGTACACATGGAAACCTCAGGACCGTTTGCAGAAGTCACGTCTCTCCTTCTAGCATGGGAGTGAGACTCAAATTGTTAGGCTCTGCAGCAGTCACCTTAACCTGCTAAGCCATCTCGCCAGCCCTCTCCTGTTCCAGTTAAGGAGGCATCCGAGGCATGTTCTAGCCTGTCTACCCTCCTTCCTAGCCTGGGAAATCTCATTTGTTGGGCCAGGGCGATGGGTCGGGAGGTCTCAAGAAGGGCCCTAGCCTCACTCGTGGGCATTCACCCCCACCAGAGAGCGGTGGCACACTTGTGCTAGTGAGCCAGGATGGCATCCAGAGGCCGCCACTACACTTCCCACAGGGAGGACACCTGCTGTCCTTCCTGTCATGTCTGGAGAATGGGCTGCTGCCTCGTGGACAGCTTGAGCCCCCGCTGTGGACCCAGCAGGGAAAGGTATCTTGGCCGGGGAGGCTGTGGGTGCAGGGCTGGGTGAAGGAAGGCCTCCTCTCTTCCTTTCCACGCAGAGTTCTCAGGAACAGCTTCGGGAGGAACCTTGGGTGGGACTGTGCACTGGGCAGCCTGAGCATTTACTTCCTCTGCAGGGCAAGGTTTTCCCCAAGCTACGGAAACGCAGCAGCATCCGGTCCATTGATGTGGAGGAGCTGGGGGTAGGACGGGCCACAGACCACGTGTTCCGGATCATCCACCCCGGGCACAGGCACGAGCACAGTGAGTGTCCCCATGTCCCCTGCGAAGGGCGCTCAGGGTGTGTGAGAGCACTGTGGAGTCGGGTCAGCTGGAGACAAGGGCTCCTCACTTACAGCCTCCCCACCGAATCTTTCACCCACCGACATCACTACCTGGATGCCRTCCCTTAGTCCTCCTGAGGCCCAGCTCAGCAGGCCCAGGCMTCACTATACACATTTCTTAGTAATATTTCATGCCATGATTTCATAAAGAAGAAAGGGAGACTGGAAATATTAATAGAAGGTGGAAAATGTTCCACTCCTCTTCAGCCTAAAATAAAAGGTAGCAAACTCCCTTCCCATCTTCAGTCCCACATCCAACCTCGCCCAGTCAGCCTGGGACAGGAGCTGTGCTTCTTGGACAGTGCAGGGTCACTTCCAGAGCCAGTCCTCCTCAAGCTGCTCTCTGACGGAGCATCCTCTGAAGAGGATGAAACCTGACGCTTGCCTGTTGYGGGCTGTGGCCTGAGGTTTTTTTTTTTKGGGGGGGGGGTCTATCAAGAAGTATCTGCTCTTCTCCGTGATGATGCTACCGAAGGCTTTCTCTGCACTAGACTTGCATTTCTTGAAGATTAGGTCAGGGAATCTGCCAGTCCATAGTGATTACTGTCAGCCAGACCACCTACCCGTCCCTGCATTTCCTAACTTTGCCAAAAAGTTATCCACAGTGTGTCTTTGTTGATGGGCAGGTGACACAGACTTCACACAGAAGCTACAGCGTAAACGATCCACATGGGCTTGGAGCCTGTGCTTGGAGGACTCTGTTCCTCTCAGATGTACCAGATAAGAGGCAGCTACATCCAGAGCGCTGCAGACCGCCCTCCCACGTCAGCCTCTGCTTGGTTTCCCTTCTTCAGTGCATGACACACGTTCCATTCCGCTCACTTCACTGTAAGGGCCTCTTTCCTACCTAGAGGGCGAGCCAGGCATCAAGAGCTGAAACTCAGCTAAGTGACACCTGCTTCTCCAGGTAGCTCTGAAAAGACCCTGGAAGAAGACGGTTGAATTTATACTCTTAAAAGGAGGGCCTGGGGTTATCTCTAGGTTAAATGAGGCCCAACTATGACAGCAGCTAAATAAAAATTTAGATCCATTTTAGATCCATCTGGCCAGTTCCAACTAGCCTTAGTCAGAGTTGGTCTCCTCTACACACACACACACACACACACACACACACACACACACACACACACACCTTCTATCCTCTCCTTATAACAGAAGGTTTTAGCCCCTATCCTGCCATCCCCTACCCCGTTCCCTCTATACCTTGCAGGTTCAAGGTGATCTCAGTCTCCACGCCATTCACCTCAAGGAGGGCAGTTGGTCTCTCCTGCTCAGGGACTAGGGTCCTCATGCCTCTGCCTCTCTCGCTATTCTCTTTGAGCAGTCACTATTAACTACCACCACCTAGCGGCCAGCCGAGCGGCCTCGGTGGACGATGATGAGGAAGAGGAGGATAAACTACACGCGATGCTCTCAATGATCTGCTCGCGGAACCTCACAGCTCCCAATCCGATGAAAGGTTTTTATCCCTCCCCATCCCTGACTCACCTCATCCTCCACCCTAACCCCCCTGGGCCCACTTGCCACCCTCTGCAGGGGCTCAAACAGCAGTGTTGGCATTAGGGGACTTACACGCAGGGCCATTTCCTCTGTCAGAGGCCGATCAGTGGGGACACAAGGACTGTCAAGAAGAGGGAATGTACAGAGCAAATGGTTCTGAATGAGGAGAGGAGGCTTTATGCTGAGAGAGAGAGAGCCACTGGAGGAGGCTGGCTACCTGATGGCCTCTTGGGGACCCGGATGGCTCTCAGAACCTCTCCCTGTTCCTGCCAGTCATGTTGACAAATGCCAGGCAGTGGTTTCTTTCATTCTCTCCACTTACAGGAAAGCCAGCCTGTAACCTTGTGCTTCTGACTCTGACTTAAGACAGGTCAGAGGTGAGGGATAAGAGTCTCTGAGAAGAGGCTCTAAGGATTGTTCTTCCCGTGTGTGAGGCCTGTAGTATATGACCTAGTACTTTAGCATGAAGCTAGAAATACTTAGCACAGAGTGTCCAGGAACTGGCCCAGGCTCCCAGCAGCAACATGGGTTCCTGCCCCACAGCCCCTGGTTCACTGTGTGGGGTTGAGCAAGTATTTTAACATCTCCAGACTTGGTGTTCTCACGGTGCTCAGCGCTATGCCAGCGGGATTGTTACCCAGGCGTCCCGTACTCTAGGTCCTCAACCTCCATGGTGACTGGGATCTCCTTCCCTGGAGACAACACAGGACAGGAGGCGCAGCCCTCAGCATGCCTCTGCCCACTGAATTCTTGTTTAACATAGAGCTGTCTCGGTGAGAAGGAGCCCCACTCTTTGGAGAAACATCAACCAGGGGCCCTTTGAGGGACAGGGATGGGCTCCAGGAAAGGCTGGACAAAGACGCTGAGGCTAGACTGGCTCCTAGGTGCCACTCTCTGCCACAGAGTTTGAACTGATCTCACTCTTAGAAAAGGGGTCTAATACAGTACACTCCCTGCAGAGATGCTGTTCTCTCTGCTTCTTTCCTTACACTTCTTTAGAGTTCTGCTAAGGGGCACAGTGTCCTAGGCGAGTCACTCAGCTTGTAATGACTCTCCTCCTGCCAGGCAGGCCTGTGGCTCAGAACACACCCAGTACCCATCAGGCAGCTCTGCCAGCTGCCCTTCTTCTGCCACAGTTCTGCCCTCCGTTTCCAGTCCTGTAGGCCACGGAGTACCCTACTTACTAGGTTACTGACACACACAACTGCCATCTAGCTGTCTGCACCACAGACTTGGACAGCACTGTTTACAGGTTAACTGGCCTGGAGGAATATGGGAAGGCTGAACTCACTGTCCTCATCTTGGCAGTAGAAAAGCCACTGACTGCTGGGTGGGACGGCACACACCTGTAATCCCAGCACTTTGGGGGTGGAAGGAAGAGGGTCAGAAGGTCAAGATCAGCCTTAGACGTAGGGAGCTTGAAGCTAGCCTAGGAAACTTGAGATCTCAGAAGCAAAAAGAGAAAGCCCGCTAGCTAGTATTAGGAGGAGGCCTCTGAGTCAGATGGATTTCTTGGTCCATAGGGTCCAGAGGCCTTGGAAGGAGTTTGTATATCTTTTTATAGAGTTTGGGGATTAGACCAACCCACTGTGTAGCCCCTGTGACCCCAGTACTTGGGGGAAGGGTACAGGTATGAGAAGAAACTCTGGAGGGGAGTGGGCCGGAGGGCCGGGGCGGGAGCGCCCCTGTGCGCTCCAGTCCGTAATGACAACACTGTTGGGTTCTGCGGCCATTGCTTTTTCAGGCCTGCAACATGCTTGACTTGTGCATGTGATTAAGTGGCGGGGTGTCCAGGTCTCTTCCCTCCCCTCWCCGTTTCCTGCTGCCCTCCCTACAGAGCAGAGATGCTGTTCACTCTAATTCTGCTCCAGGCCAGGCACCTTTCACTCGGAGTCCTAGGAGCTGTGTGGTTCACCCACCTTGACTGTTCGCTTTATACTTTCCTCACGCTCAGAGGAGAGAGTCAGAGTCAAAGCTGACCCAGCAGACCCCTGTCCAGCCTGCTGCCTCACCCGTCACTCACCCAGTCACTCCAGAGCTCCAGCTGTCTACACTGGGCTGTCACAGTGTAGAGAGTGTGCAGTGCTGGCTGGTTCAGCTCCTTCCTGGAGAATTAAGGTGAAGAGCATTGACCCAGGAGATGTGCCTTGGTTGGGCCCAACTTTCTGGGCACGAGCTTGTTTCCCTCTGTGCCCATCCTCTGCCCCCTGCACCTGTTACCATCCCTGCCTGCTGCCTGCTGCCTGCCTGGCTGGGCTGACTCCTCCCTACCCACCTCTGTCCCTACCCCTGGCTCCTCCCACACCTGACCTCCTGCCTGCTGCAGGGGCTTGAGTAGGTTCCCATCCTCCACCACCCCACCACCTGCACTTATCCTCTCTCACTGCTCCCAGAGTCTTCAGCATGGCTTGCAACCCCTCACTCCCAGAGCCGCAGCCCCCCACCAAACATATTCCCTTAATTGACCTCCTGGTGGAGCTGAAGGTCCAGATACTGACACAGTCCTACCCACGGGTCCGGTGGGACAGGCAGGGCAGCCCTCGAGGGGACTAGAGGGAAATCAGCTCAGCCCTCACCACCAAGGCACACCCCGAGCTGGAGTCTGGCTATCTAAAAATGCCAGACCTTGGCCTCCAGACTGTGGGGAGTCAGGGTCTCTTGCTAGATTTACCAAGAAAACCGTTGCTGAAGACCTCAGCACACACAGCCCTCCTTGTTCTTCACTCTTTCTACACCCCGAACCCGTGATACCACTGAGTCTTTCACTGTGTCTCATCTCTGTGGCTCCCAGCCAATATATACCCTCAACAGTGTTCTGCCCAATGCAGGGCCTAGAAACTCTAAAGAGTCTGGACTCATTTCTAATTTAGATCAATAGGGATGGTTGAGTCAGCTTCATCTACAGAAATACAGACATGTCCAAGGGCCTGTCTTCCGATGCTGCACACTGGCATGGTCAGCTATGACTGGTGTATTGGATCATTGGGCCTGTGTGCCCCGGCACCACTTCCACACTCCAGCCCTGTGAATCTCCCCTCCATTCCAGCTCACACAAGAGCTACCATGCTAATCAGGTAGGCAGGCTTCAGGATGTCTGGTTTGGGCAGGAAGTACTGTTCCAGATCTCGGGAAGCCAGAGGCTAGTGAGTTAGCTTGAGGCACCCTCAAAGATCTTGATCATTGATACTGGGGCTTCCACACACATTCCTGAGTGTCTCAGAAAGAAGCAGGCTAAGTGGCAGTGTTCTGGCAAGCAGAGGCCTTTGTTCTTCTTTGCTCTAGGAAGCATGTGTTCTCTGGCATTGATGAGGTGGGTAGACAGTGACCTACAGCTCAGTACAAGTCTTCTACCACACAGAGCAGGCTGCCGTCTTCTCAGCTCAGGGGAGGCTGGGCAGTGTCAGGCACCCTCCCACTCTGCATCTCTGGGTTCTCAGCCAGGCAGGCACCACCTTAGGAATTTCCACCAATGTGATTTCGTCTGCAGCTCTGGGCAGAGATGGGCATGCTGCAGGGCACTGGGGGAGGGAGCCTACACAGGCGTTGACATTGGCTCCTTCCTACCCTCAGATACTGGCGACATGATTGAGATGCAGGGTTTTGGACCCAGCCTGACAGCCTGGCACCTAGAGCCCCTGTGTAGCCAGGGCTCCTCCTGCCTTTCCTGCTCCTCCTGTAGCTCCCCATACGCGACCCCCAGTCACTGCGGCTGCATTCCTGACAGGTGAGTGAGGGACAGGATAGCCTCCCGTCGACGCATCCATCCGTGTGTAAACCTCCTGTCCTTACAGCCTGTGCCGCTGGCATGACAGGGTGGCCTCTTTAAGTTGGACAGACCTGGGTTCAACTTTCATTTATGCTACCTACACTACCAGCCTCTGTCTTTCCTTTTTGTTTTGAGACAGCATCTCACCATGTAACTCTAGCTGGCCTAAAACTCTCATGTAGACCAGGCTGGCTTCCAACTCACAGATCTGCCTGCCTCTACCTCCCAAGTGCTGAGATTAAAGGCCTGACACTTTACATTTCTAAACCTCAAGTTTTCTCCCCTGCAAAATGGGGCGATACCACCTCCTTCCTTAAGGCAGGCGAGGACCGTGTGAGTGCCCAAGGTCATGCTCCCACATAAATAGTCCTCTGCCCACATCCCCGTTACAGATGTAGCCCCACTGTCAGGCTGTGTGTCTGGGGACACTAGTACTACCACGCGTGAAGGCACCATGGGAACAGCTTGGGCTCACTGACTGACTACTGTCCTTCACCTGTCACGTCATTTTTAACCCACCATTTCTGGTGACCCCGAGTGTCTCCATTTATACATAAAGAAATCAAGATTCACTGTAGCAAAGCTCAAGCCAGACCCCATCAGCAGCATCAAGGATAACTGGCAGGGAGGCTGCAGAACTGCCGAGCTCTGCAGTACGGCCCCCTCCGCACAGCATCTTGCCTGCCTCTGCACTCTGAAGCTACCATGTCAGCCCTTCTTGCCAGTGGACTACAATCCCCCTCTGAGCCAGGATGTTTCCACAGGTTGCCCCTCAGGCTGCTGTGTGAGAGCATGAAGAGGCAGATCATGTCCCGGGCCTTCTATGGCTGTGAGTGTGTGGTGAGGTGGGGTTCTGACGGGCTGGGCTGGGGGAGCACCTCAGTCCCAGCCTCCTCCTTGTCCACTGTAGGGCTAGCCTACTGTCGCCACCTGTCCACAGTGAGGACACACCTGTCTGCACTGGTGCATCACAACATTATTCCGCCGGACAGGCCCCCGGGAGCCTCAGGTGGCCTTACCAAGGATGTGTGGAGCAAGTATCAGAAGGACAAAAAGGTGCAAACTGGGCCTCCAAGGCAGAGGCCATGGGTAGGGACTTGGGAGGCAACAGTTATACATAGCTGCCTGCTCTAAACCGTTCATTTGGGGTACAACATAGTAGGGAGTTGGGTAACAGGCTAGGCTGGCGCCATGGGGTGACCGTCCTCATAGATGGATGGCCGAATTGCATCTGCATGGGAAGGACTAAGCCTGGAATCCAATCTACTTTCATATTGATCTGAGAACTGACAGATTTTTGCCTGCTAGAGCTCTGCTCCCTGCCCCGTGAGGAAGGGGATATGACAGGATTTCTTGAAGCCAGGGACAGGAGACCATGGCTGCCCCTGTGCCTAGGCTCGGTAAAGCCACTGAGGCCCAGGCTTAGCTCTCCCTGGGATGTGGCTTGGTTACTGGGCCGCAGTAACTGGAGGCTGCATAGTCTTTACCCTCTGGGTCACTCAGAACTACAAGGAGCTGGAGCTGCTGCGGCAGGTGTACTATGGAGGTGTGGAACATGAGATTCGCAAGGACGTCTGGCCCTTCCTGCTTGGCCACTACAAGTTTGGCATGAGCAAGAAGGAGATGGAGCAGGTAGGAGAGCCTGCTCCTACACAGCCAAGGAAATAGCAGCTGGACAGGTGACCCTGGGCGGGGGTGGGGGGTGGGAGCCTTAGCCCCTCCTAGCTAGAAACAGCAGAGAAGACAGAAGCAGAGCAGCCTCCTGGTCCTCATGAGCTCTAGTTCAGCCATCTCAACCTCCGAGTCCCCTCTAGGCTGAAGTTCCAGTGCTTGGCCAGCTTTGAGGAGTTGGCCCTGGGCACCCTCCCCTCATGGTCATGGTGTGGTCTGTGCACAGGTGGACACAGCAGTGGCAGCAAGGTACCAGCAGGTGCTGGCAGAGTGGAAGGCCTGCGAGGTGGCGGTGAGCCAGCGGGAGCGGGAGGCCCACCCAGCCACGCTCGCCAAGTTCTCCTCGGGCAGCAGCATCGACGGCCACGTGCAGCGCCTCGTGCACCGGGATTCCACCATCAGCAATGATGTGAGCCAGATTGGGGGCGGGCTGGGGAGGGCTGGGGGCCCACCGATCTCTTAGGTACAAGACCCCCAAGCATGGGGCCAGCCTCCAATCCTGGCAGTTGGGTCCTGGACAGAGGCTTCATGTGTTAGTGTCTCAAAATTTCAGTTGAAGAATGGGCAACTTGTGGCACCTTCACGTAAGAGCAGGTCGCTGCTTTGTGCTGGGTCTCCCGCATCTTTTGGAATTCAGGGAAGTTTCTAAATTCCAATGGGAGGTAGTCACAGGTCCCATGGGTCCCCGTACTGCCTGGTGACATCAGTGTCTCTGAGCAAGACTGGCTAATGTCTGGGCCCCAGCTTCCAAACTTCTCCATTTGCATGCCTGATTCAAGGGGCTTTATGGAAAGCTGTTGGCCAAAAGACAGAGGCGTGCCGGGAGCCATCACTTTCCCCTGGCAGGGTCCTGTCTCTGCAGTTTTCCGTCACTTGTAGAAGAGACTGCAGAGGAGGTAGAGCACTTGTGGATGGCTGTCTCTGCCCCCACTCTGCCTTGAGAACGGAGGTTGTAACCATGTCTGCCTGCTGCTGCTGCCCCACCCCAACCCATCCGTACCTGCATATGGGGTTTTTGTTTTGTTTTGTTTTGTTTTGTTTTGTTTTGTTTTGTGTTTTTTCTTTTTTCTGTCCTTCCTGCCTTCCTTCTTTCCTCTGCCCAGGCCCTTCTGTCTTGAGCTGGTCTTACCTACCATCCTGCTTCAGCCTTCCCAGTGCAAATGCTGGGATTACAGGCACACTCTAGATACTTACCTAGCATACACTGTTTTTATTTTCATGGTCGCTTGGTTTTGAGACGGGATCTCACTTTGTAGACCCTGTAGAAACTCACTCTGTAGACCAGGGTAGCCTCACAGAGCTCCACCTGCTTCTGCTTCCCAAATATTAGCATTAAAGTTGTGTACAATCATGCGCAGCCCACAAAGGGTTTTCTTTTTAAGGCTGGTTTATTTTTACGTGTAGGGTGTTGTCTGCACGTATTGTCTGTGCAGCACATGTGCCTGGTGCCTGCGAAGGTCAGAATAAGAGTTACGGATAATCAAGAACCACGTTATGGATGCTGGAAACTTCCCAGGTCCTCTGAAGAGCAACAAGTGCTCTTAACCACTGAGCCATCTCTCCAGCTCTGCTTTGTACATATCCCCCCTCCTTCCTAAAACATAATGACAAATAAGCATGGAGTTGCCATGGTGAAGCCGATTACTTTGTATAATAAACTACCATTAAAATTTTAAAAACCAGGCTTAGTGTCTCACATCTGGAATACCAGTATCCTAGTGGGAGAAGTAGGAGGAGCTGGAATTCAAGGCCAGCCTTAGCCACACAGCAGGGTCAGAGCCATTAGTCCCTATTTCAAAAAAAGAGGGGGGAGGGGAGGCCTCTTTAGATAACGTTTGATCTTGATACTTTATCGGTCATGAGTGTTAACAGAAAATATAACCCTGCCAGAGAGATGGATGAACCGAGCAATCAAGAGCACTGGCTGCTCTCCTAGAGGTCCTGGGTTCAACTCCCAGTACCCACATGGCTGCTCATAACCAATGGCGACTTCAGCTCTAGAACACACAATGCCCTCTTCTGACCTCCACGGACCCTGCACATCACATGTCCACATGTGATGCACAGACATAAATGCAAGCAAACACTCAGAGAATAAAAATAAATATTTTCTTTAAACTGTTAAAAGCCACATGTCCCTCCCGTGTGCTCAGGAGCATACTGAGTGCGCTGCTTCGGTAGACACCTGAGTCTGGGACAGGAGGTAAGGTGGTTTCTGCCCAAGYCYGATGTCCTGAGTTTGATCCCAAAACCCACTCACAGGTGAAGAGAAACTGACTGACTGCACAAAACTGTCCTGTGGCCTTGTGTGCACTGTGGCACACGCATTCCCAACAACCCCTTTCCCTTCACGCACGCACAGTGATGACAGACACATAACAACAAGCCTGACCGGCTGCGGTGCTGTACTCTGGTAATCCGAATACTTGGCAGCTGAGGTAAGAGAAGGCTGAGGCCATCCTGGGCTACAGAGTTCCACGAGCATAGCTCTCCTCAGTGTTTCAGATTTCACCCTTTGGAGTGCCATGTCCAGTTAGGAAAAGCAGACTAAGGCAGTGGGTGGGCGTGGCCTCTCCCCTGGGGCTTGTTGGCACTGGTGAGCTTCTGTACCTTGTTTCCTTCTTCTGTACTGTGAAGACTACCGTGACTGACTTGGGATCGTTACAGAGGTTTTCTGTCTGCTCAGCCTTCAATACCAAGAATAAAAACCTTGCTTTTCCTAAAACGTGCATCTTATTCTCCCCTCCAACCCTACTAGCCACGCCACGCCACGAGGGCAGGTTTCCTGGGCACCTTTGTGACTTAGGTCTTTGTAGAATGGCACTGAGTCCTGACTGGCTACCAAGAGTTGGGGCCTAGCGGTTATAGGGCCTCAGGGCTGAAGTTGGCCCAACTACTAAGATCACATACTGCTTTTGGAGAGGAGCCGAGTTCAGTTCCTAGTGCCTCTGGCCTCAGCAGGTCCCTGCACTCAAGTGCATTCACCAACTGTAGACGCATAATTAAAAATAAAAAATGAATCTTTTAAAAAATATGGGTGGTGGTGGTGATGCACATCTTTAATCACAGCCCTTGCAGAAGCAGGTGAATCTCTGAGTTTGAGGCCAGCCTGGTCTACAGAGTGAGTTCCAGGACAACCAGGGCTACACAGAGAAACCCTGTCTTGGAAAAAAACAAACCAAGAAAAACAGGGGCCTCTGTTCCCTCCATATAGCAGTCCCCTGGAGCTGGGGAGCACATTGCACAGGCACGGCCTGTCTGGTTTTTTGCCCAAAGCCTTGTTCTTCTCTTGGTTGGCTGGGTCATAAGCCAGTTCGGTGCCCAGGGACTGCAGTGTTGGGAGATTGGTGGGGAGGGGATGAAGAGAATCCTTCCTCCCAGCTCTTTTCTGATCTGGGGAAGATCCTGGAGTGTCAGCTGGAGCCATCTGTGTATTCCCACCAGGTGTTTATCTCTGTGGATGATYTAGAGCCTCCTGGGCCTCAGGACCCCGAAGATTCCAAACCAAAGCAGGAGCCAGAACCAGGAGCTGCAACTCCGGGCGCAGCTGCTGCAGAGCAGCAGTCTGTGGAGTTTGACTCTCCAGACTCGGGGCTGCCTTCCTCCCGCAACTACTCTGTGGCCTCGGGCATCCAGTCCAGCCTAGATGAGACACAGAGTGTGGGCTTTGAAGAAGACGGTGCTGGAGAAGAAGGCTCCGAAGGGCCCGCCACGGCAGCCGGCACTTCCCCTGGACCCCACGAGCCGGGCCAGGAGAAGCTGGTCCCTGCCAGTGAGCTTGCAGCAGGGGAGGAGCTCGCGGCTGTGTGCGCTGCGGCCTACACTGTACGTGGGTGCTTGCTGACACTGCTGTCGGGGACTGACTGCCAAGGGAAAGGGTGGTGTGTCTGTCCTGAAAGGGTTCTCTGAGTATCACTAAAGGGCCGCCGTCCTCAGCCTTCTGGGTCCTTGTTGGCTGAGTTTCCTTTGTTTGGGTAACATCCCCTTCCCCAGCCTGGGAGAGACGGGCCAGCCTTACCTCTGAGGGACACCCCTTTTCCAGATAGAATTACTGGACACCGTGGCCTTAAATCTACACCGCATAGACAAGGACGTGCAGAGGTGTGATCGTAACTACTGGTACTTCACGACCCCCAACCTCGAGAGGCTCAGAGACATCATGTGCAGGTGCCATTGGGGGCAAGCAGTGGGAGATTTGGGGACCCAGCCTGGGCCATGGGCTTTCCCAATTGTTGTGTGTCAGGTCTCCCTGCATCTTGTCTAGAGCACTGTCCCCACAGGCCCAGTCCCCCACCCTACTGCATCCCGGGGTCTTTGAGACATGTACCTGTCTCCACTCTACTGCCCTTCACATCAGACGGTGTGGTGGTGGTGGYCTTTGGTTTCCCTCATTGTCCTCTGGTGAAGCAGCCTGGGGACAAGGGCCATGGGGAGTTCTTACTGCCTCATAGGGTAGAGCTACAGTAAATATTTCAGGCTGACTTGTAGGGAACAGGATGTTCTAGGGGCCATGTTCACAGCAGTCCCCAAGAAAAGATGACTTGGCCACAGTGACCGTCCCTGCCATTTCAGCTACGTGTGGGAGCACCTGGATATGGGCTACGTGCAGGGCATGTGTGATCTCCTGGCACCTCTCCTAGTCATCCTTGACAATGGTAAGGGATGTGGGGGGCTCAGGGCATGTGTGACCTCCTGGCACCTCTCCTAGTCATCCTTGACAATGGTAAGGGATGTGTGGGGGRCTTCCCAAAGTGGAACTGGGTCAGAGTGACAAAATGGGGAGAAAGTCTGGAAGGGGTGAGCATATCAGCTAGTCTGCCCTCTGGGTGTCATGGCGGCCTCCTTCCTGTCTCCTCGCAGACCAGCTGGCCTACAGCTGCTTCAGCCACCTTATGAAGAGAATGAGCCAAAACTTCCCCAGTGGGGGCGCCATGGACAGCCACTTTGCCAACATGCGCTCCCTCATCCAGGTGAGTGCTGTACTGTCTGTCTGTGGGGGCTGGGCGTGGCTAGGTTTGCTCATCAGCCGCAGGTCAGGAGGCTAGAGGTTGGGCCAGAAATGTCCTTTATATGGAAACTCTTATTTCACATATTTATTTACCAAGGGGCTGAATTGAATTGCAGCAATCCTGCCTTGCTTCCTCGACTGCTGGGATATTAGCGTGCACCACCAGCCATAGCTGACTCTCCTTCACTTAACACCCTTGCTGCCAGGCTCCTGCTTGGAATCCCAGCACTTGGGATTCAGAGGCAGGCAGATCAGGATTGCTATGAATTCAAGGTGCACCTGGGCTACAGAGGGAGAACCTGCCGAGTCACAAGGACTGGAGAGATACCATAGTCTAGGAGCTGAGTTTGATTCTAGTAGTTTTGTTTTGTTTTTAGAGCCACACCCACCGTAGTTTATAATCCTGGGGCTGGAAAGGGGGAGATAAGYGGATGCCTGGCTTCTCTGGCCAGACATACTTGAGTTCAAGGCCAGTGAAAGACCTTGTATTCAAAAATAGATGAGGTTGTCCCCTGGCCCGCACGCACTGTGCCCACRTGCCCCTGGTCACCTACTGAGTTGGGGCTTCCAGAGGACCTGAGTTCAYTGCCCAGCACCCACATGGCAGCTCACAATAACTCCAGATCCAGGGCATCCAACACCCTCACACAGACACACATGCAGGCAAAACACCAGTGCACACAGACTAAAAATAATGTATTAAAAAAGAAATCAATTTAAATGTTTTAAAAACAAAGGCTATAGTTCAGATAACGTGCTTGCCTACACATGAAGAGCCCTGGGTTCCACGCCCAGCAGCACACAGGACAATACAGCTCTCTGTGTCACAAGCTGGGCAGTGTGCCCACAGGCCCGAGCCTGTTCCGGTGAGAAGTGAGGTGGGGGATYACATCAAATGCCCAGAGACCACCAGAGCTCCTGCAGGAAGGAGACAGCGGTAGGAGGGAGGGGGAGCGAGCGAGCGAGCGAGCGAATGAGCAGGAGAGTGGGGACAGGTGTGGCACCGCAGTGTGCTGKGTAACTGGTTACCCAGCTGCTGGCTCAGAAGCAGCTCAGGTCCGTGTCTCTCCCTCTCTCTCATGAGATCTTGGACTCAGAGCTATTTGAGCTGATGCATCAAAATGGAGACTATACCCACTTCTATTTCTGTTATCGCTGGTTTCTGCTGGATTTTAAAAGAGGTAAGAAGTGGGTGGATCAGAGTGCATGCCTACAATCCCAGTAGGGATTCAAGACCAGTCTCAGCTATATAGCAAGACCCCGTCTTTGAGAGATGTCTCAGAGGTTAAGAGCACTGACTGCTCTTCCGAAGGTCCTGAATTCAAATCCCAGCAACCACATGGTGGCTCACAACCATCCTTAATGAGATCTGACACCCTCTTCTGGAGTGTCTGAGGACAGCTACAGTGTACTTGCATATAATAAATAAATCTTTTTAAAAAAAGAAAAGAAAAAAGAAAAAGAAAGAGTGGGACACGGAACTGGGGTCAGGCGAGCCAGGAAACCCAGAACAGTGGTTTTTTGTACCTTTTGCTGCATCCCATGTGACCCGCCCTGCCCAGCACTTTATAAGGCAGTTTATAAGGCTGCCAGGGCGTGTGTGCTCACAGGCGCGTGAGGCCTCTCCACACCGCTGCTGCTCTGCTCCTTATGTCACAGGTGATGGTCTTCAGAGCCTCGTCCAAACTACAGCTCCCCTGAGCACTAAGAATGCGGAGTGCCACATGGCGTCTGCAGACATAGCCAAAGAAAGGGGTGGGGTCTTGGTCTTGGGTATGGACGCCCCATTCTGGAGCCAGGCTGAACCAGGCTGGTGCAGGGGGAGAATCTAGCTGCTGGAGCTGAGTCCATGTGTCACCATCAAGCCCGTGCCTGCTCCCTACTGTTTCCAGAGCTGCTGTATGAGGACGTGTTTGCAGTGTGGGAAGTGATCTGGGCAGCCAGGCGCATCTCCTCAGAGCACTTTGTCCTGTTCATCGCCCTGGCCCTGGTGGAGGCCTACAGGGAGATTATCCGGGACAACAACATGGACTTCACTGACATCATCAAATTCTTCAATGGTATGAGCTGACCCAGCCGTCCGGGCTGTGCCCTAGAGGGGAACACGGGGCCTCAAGTCCTGGACTGGGCAGAGTTGGAGGGTTCTCAGGAATCCTAGGATCGCTTCCCCAGGAGGTGTCCAGAGCACAGCAGGTGGAAACTAAGTAGGGGTCCCAGCCGCAGGGCTCCCCTCAGCCCCCCATAATCACCCATGTTTCCCCAGAGCGAGCTGAACGCCATGATGCCCAGGAGATCCTGCGGATTGCCCGGGACTTGGTCCACAAGGTGCAGATGCTTATAGACAACAAGTGAGGGCTGCAGCCGGCCGGGGCGGCCAAGTGGAGAGCCCAGGTACCAGGCCCCTGAGCTCCAGTGGGGAGAGGCCGAGGTCATCACAGCCCAAACTGCCTCACCCCGGTCCCTACCCCACCCTCACCCCTGCCAACCCCACTCACTCCACTGTGTAACCGAACAAAGTGACTGTGAGCCTGGGATATGAGTGTGGGCAGTGCTGGCCCCGCAGGGCAAGCTGGGGTCAGGATGCCTGCAGATCACAGCTGGGTAGGARGGCTCAGCCTCAGGGAGACTGGCTGCCTTGGGGGACACCCTCTGTGTTCCCCTCTCAAACAACCCCACTGCCGCCTGCGGCCTCAGCCTGGACTGTTTCCCAATGCCGCTTTCCGTCAGCCTGGGGCCCTGTGGTGTTAGTAGGGTCTACAGTGGCCTGCGCCTCATCTAGCAAGAGTTGCATAGGGCAAGGAGGTCTGTGCCATATCTCTCCGGAGGCCTTTTGTGGTCTCAATTCGCTGCCTGTTGAAGGACAGGAGCCCTTGGCTTCTTTCCAGGGTCTCCCAAGACTCTGGGGTAGTCAGATGTGGGCCCTAGTGAGAGCGGCCCACCGCAGCAGCACTGCCATGGCCTCTGGCCACCAGACTGACCCCACTGCACAGTGACCCACCCACTCGTGTGAACAGTGTCACTCTCTGCACCCTGCCCTGCTTTCTGCACTAGAAATCCCTAGGCCTGCACATGAGCAGCACGCGCGCACACGKCTGTGCTCAGACATCGAGGAGTTCCTGGGGCCGAGGGAGGTGGGAGTGGCTGGATAGTCCCAGTTCATCCCCAGTGAGAGGCGAGGACGGGCGCCACCTTCCATATGCTTCTCAGGGTGCTGAGAAGCCAGGGAACCCACAGGGCCCTTGGGAGAGTTTACAGGTCCATCCCTCCACCTAAGGCCTAGGCATGCTGCTTGTTCGTTCTGTCACCCCCACATCCCCGCCATCCAAGCACATGCAAGCCGCCTGGGACCTGAGCCACACGTTGCCTGGCTSCTAGACGTCACCAAGGTCCACAGACTTGCTGCAGTTGAAACCATGAGAAAGGACCGGCCGCATTCTGCATAGAGCACAGCCTTCCCTGCCCCCCTTCCCCTGGGCACTGCACAGCCTGTGTGGGACCAGCCTACCCCGTTGCCCACCCTTGTTCCTGACTCCTCGGTCTCCACCAAGCACGGGTGGCCAGTGTGTGCCTGCCTTAGTGACTCTGGTTTTGTGAGGAGCAGAGTGTATGGGGTTTGTTGTTTGTTTGTTCATTTGGTTGGTTTTGTTTTGCTTAGAAACTATACTCTTCAATATAACAGACCAATAAAATGCATTTGGCAACGCCTGAGGCTCTGATGGCTACTTGTGGGTCTGACTGGACACCATAGCTCATGTGTTAGGCAATTCTGTACATTCCAACATCCAACAGTAAAGGATGACAGCTTAAAAACAACAACAAAATAAAACCAAGAATGGCGTAAGAGAACCAAAGCGTCTCCTAGTGAAGGGCTTCCAGCCTCGGGGCTCCACGGCATGGGCCAGGGGTACCAGGGACCTTACCCCAGAGTCACGGTCTTACGTCGGGCTGGGTAGTAYGGCCTCTAGACAACAGTTGAGAGTAAGTCCTTGGCTGCCTCTGTTCCCTGGCCCCGTTTACCCCCCACCTCAGGTTATCAAAGTGAGGAGTGATCTTAGTGAGGAATGGCCTGAGCCCCCAGCTCTCAGCCACCAGGCCTGCCCTTTGAGCCCCTCACGACCACTGAGCTATCTCTGAGATACCACTATCTCTGAGATGCCTGGTCAGTCAGGGGAAGGGGCTAAGAGGGCACAGCTGCTGTGAGGGTGTGGAAAGGGCCTACTTAGAACTGCTGCCCTTCCCTACCCAGAGTGCTTCTGGCATATCTCTAGCTCCCTGTAATTCCTGCTTTCTGAGCCCTAGGGTCCATGACCAGTTTCTCAAGAGCTTAGTGTTCTAGTCCACAGCCCTAGCTGTTTGGCACCAGCAACTAAAACAGAATACAGAAAACGGGAATGAAGCTTGTAAATGGGGATTTGATAAGCCTTCTGGGGAAACGCCCCTCCCCCGCCCTGGCCCCCAGAGGGTTCTGTAGCCTGGGTGATTGTTGAATCCTGCTGTGACCACATTCACCAAAGGTCTGGGTAAATCAACCTGGGAGTGACCTGGCCCTTTCCCTACTCAACATGCTAAGCTGGCTATGTAGACACTACAGAGGGTCCCACAGCCAAAAGGGGTCTCCAGAGGGCTGGGCTAGCCTTCTGTACATTGGGCTTCATGGACACAGCAGGAGCTATGAGCACAGGGAAGGACGTGGCTTCCTGCTCATCCTGAAGATGCAGCACAGGTCTCAGGTTATTCCCAGGCCAGGGGCTCCATCCTATTCGCAGTGGTGGGCACAGTACCAAGACTGAGTGAGCACTCGCCAAGCACTGTTTTTTTTTTTTTATTAGATATATTCTTTATTTACAGTTCAAATGATTTCCCCTTTCCTGGTTTCCCCCCTCCTTAAAAGTCCCATAAGCCCTCTTCCCTCCCCCTGTTCCCCAATCAACCCCCTCTGCTTCCCTGTCCTACAGTGCTGCATCAAGCCTTTCCAGGGCCAGGGGCCTCCTTCCTTCTTCTTGGGCATCATTTGATATGTGAATTGTGTCGCCAAGCATTATTAACCCTAGCCTTTCACCTGCAGCACCAGTAGATAGGACAAAGCTCTTCCTGATGCGACCAGCAGAGCGCGCTCACACCTCATGAGTCAGAAGAGCTGATGTGGGGAGATTAAAACTGACACTTAGCAGTGGCCTTCCAGAAAACAAGAGTCCTGGCTATTTATGGGCAGGGGCAGCATTTCTTTCCTGAGGGTAATGACCCACCTAACCCACACCAGACACGGGTGACAGGATCCTTGATCTTGTTCCCCATCATTTGCCTCCAAGACAGCCCTGGTCAGAAGTCTTCTGTGCCCAGCCAAGGTCTCTCCACTTCCTGCATCCTGACCACCCCCCCTCCCCCATTTAGCTCCACAGAGCAGAATGAATTGTTAGGACTCAGAGTGGCTTTAAGAAACCCCTCACTATCTGTCCTCAGGTCCTGGGGGAGAGCCCCTGCTATCTGTCCCCAGAAGGCCAGGTCAGAAGTGTCTAATGCTAAGGGAAGATTTACTGAAGTGAGCAAGCAATGCTCAGTGTTGCAGTCCTAACTGAGAAGGTGCAACTGTGTGACTTCAGCAAGCCACCGGCTGTTTCTGACTTGCTCAGAAGGACTGCCTCTTGCTTTATTTACTTCACTGGACTGTTTAATGATGAAATAAGATAACATTTTGAAACAATGACCTATACAGCCTTCTGTTGAGTCATAATTGTGAGGTCAGATCCTTCATTGACCCAGGGTAGGGCAGGCCATCCCATGATGTTTCTGTTTAGTTTTCTAAGACAGGGTCTATGAGGGCTGGAGAGATGGCTCAGTGGTTAAGAGCACCAACTGCTCTTCCAAAGGTTGTAAGTTCAAATCCCAGAATCACATGATGGCTCACAACCATCCATAATGAGATCGGATAATCTCTTCTGGGGTGTCTGAAAACAGCTACAGTATACTTACATATAATAAATAAGTAAACAAACAAATATCTTAAAAAAAAAAAAAAAGGCCAGGAGTGGTGGCGCACGCCTGTAATCCCAGCACTTGGGAGGCAGAGGCAGGCGGATTTCTGAGTTTGAGGCCAGCCTGGTCTACAGAGTGAGTTCTAGGACAGCCAGGGCTATACAGAGAAACCCTGTCTCGAAAAACAAAAAAACAAACAAACAAACAAAAAAAAGACAGGGTTTATGTAGCCAGGACTGGACCAAACTCATTTTGCAGACCAGACTGGCCTCAAACTTGGAGATCCACCTGCCTCAGTGTGTATGCCTCTGCTGGGACTAGAGGTGTACACTATTCCATGCCCAGCCTGCCTCCCACCGACCCCTCCCCCACCCATACCATACCCAGCCTGCTCACACCGACCCCTCCCCCACCCATACCATACCCAGCCTGCCTCCCACCGACCCCTCCCCAACCCATACCATACCCAGCCTGCTTCCCACTGACCCCTCCCCCACCCATTCCATACCCAGCCTGCCTCCCACTGACCCCACCACTAATTTTGCCATGTAGCTCTCTGCTTATCCTGAACTCATTCTATAGACCAGGCTGGACTCAAACTCAGAGAGATCCACCTGTCTCTGCTTTCTGAGTGCTGGGACTGAAGGCGTACATCACCACAGCCTGACCTCAGTTTAAGGAGTGGGAGGTGGGGTGGGTATTTTGTCTGAATACATATCTGTATCTCATGTGCCTGATCCCTGCAGAATTCAGATAAGGGTATAGGATATCCTAGAACTGGAGTTAGCTGTGAGCCGCTATTTGGGAGCCAGCGATCAGATCAAACTCAGGTCCTCCAAAAAAGCAGCCACTGCCTTTACCTGCTGAGCCACCTTCCCAGGGTAACAGGCTGTTTCAGTTTCTTACATTTGCCTGTATTACACGTATGCAGGTGCACATGGAAGCCACAAGAGGGAGTCAGAGCCCTGGAACTGGAGCCACAGGCAGTTGTTAGGTGCTAGATGTGGGTGCTGGAAACCCAACCCGGGTCCTTTGACACATGCTCTGGCTGCTGAGGCAGCTCTGGAACACAATCCCAGGGTTTTAATCACTCAGGCTGTCACCCGACTTCACCCCTGACCAGCCTTCAGAGAGCCTCCTCTTGCGGATTCCCCGTGGGCCTCTGCCTCTCGCAATGAAATGACCCAGATGCTGCAGGCCAGGAGCTCCTCCTCAGGTTTCAGTGCAGATTTATTTCGGTTTTATATTTTATTCCAGGCAAGTGCTTATTACATGGGTAGTATTCATGTCTCAATACCTAAACTCAGAGCATGAACAGCCACTAGAGTACAGTTCAATAGTAAAAATACAATATGTACAAAATTAGGGTTTTTGTAGTTTTTTTTCCCACACAGCAGATGTACCCAAACACATAAAAATCTCTACAGTCTGGGGTCGCTACAATTCATATTTCAGGAAACAGAGACACAGTGACCAAGTCCTCACTGTAAACAAGGGCCACCTCTTTGGGGATTGGGAGTGGGACCCTGGGATTGGGGTGGGGGAGAAGCAGCTGTTCCTAGAGAGAGACTATGGTGACCCGACTGCCCCCCAGGCATCCCCTGCCCTTCTTTGGCCCCCAGGGAACCACTCTCCCCTTCTCCTCCCCGAGGTACAGATCCCAGGCAGTGAGCCACTCCAAACAGCACAGGTAAAACACGCATGAGAGGTAAGGTGTGTGTATGTGTGTGTCCCAGGCTGGAAGGGACAGGAAGGGAAGGGCCAGGCGGTCCCACGGGGTGAGGACAGATGTGGTCCTAACAGCTCTCAAAGGGGAGATGCCCAAGAAAGGGCTAGGAGGTGGCTGCCCACTTGGGCACACAGCAGTCACAAACAACAAACACAGCAACAACAGCCATCACCACCAATCTGGACATAGTCATTCGGCACTAGATCTGGAGGAACCCCTGTTGGGGGAGGGAGGGCTGGGTGGATGATGAGGTATCTGTGCAGGCCTGGGGGCTAACACGACGCTGTGAACTCTGGAACTGGCCTTGAGACACAGAGAGGGGTGAATGGGACAAGTGGTCTGACCCAGCCAGCACCAGACTCTGCCCCTTTGTCACAACACAGAGCAGAGTGTGGAGGTGGCCCCAGAGTCAGAGTGTGGGTAGAGGTGGCTGGCTGCAGCCACATGAAGGCAGCCAGTTTGTTGGGAYTCCTGTGCTGGGGTCRAGACTTGGTCCTRGCCACCCTCCCTACCCCAGGAGACAAATCATAATAATAAAGTACCCTGGGAGGTTTCCAGGGCCAGGACCTGTGAGCTCGGAGGCACCTGAGGAGTCATTATTTCAAGGGAGAATGCATTCAGGACCTTYGCTGGCCTCWGTGCCCGCTCACAACGCCATCGGAAGGACCCCGAGTCCTCCCCTCTGGCCCCCCAACTGCCTAAGTCCCCAGTGCAAACGTCACACCTTAGGGACACTTGCTTCCTGCCCCACACAGGAAGGCCATTGGTGAGTGTCCAGTGAGGAGCTGGATGTGCACACGTGTGACTGTGCACGCGTGACTGAGTGTCTGACACAAGGCCACTTGTAATAAATATCCACTTAAAAAGAAGCCAAAGCGGTCTGCAAAAGCAGAGGCAGGAGACACAGCACCCTCACTCTCAACCAAACACAAGCTGAGCCTGGGCTTCACCGCAAGGGCCCTTTCCACCACGGACACTGCAGCACCCACCAGCAAGGGGTCTCGAAATCGCCACTGAGAGGGGAGAGGGAAAAGCCCTGGGATTTCAGCTCACACACCTCAGCAGTGCGGCTTAGCTCCTAGAGCCACTGCTGGTCCCTGCCTCCCACGCTGCAGGCAGCACCTGACCCAGGGCYGGGGAAGCACTCGGGAAGCCCCAGCCCAGGGGCAGGCTCAGGACACGTGACAACAGCCTGCACTGTTTATTGTTGGTTGAGACTCATTCTGAACTGTTTCTACTGTAACCAATCACAGTGACCACAGGCAGGTCAGAGTGTCCCAGGCCCAGGCATTCACTTGTTCTAGCCTGACTTCAGATCTTAGGGTCTGTCACCTGTACTCAGAGGTGGGCCCCTCCCCACCCATTTCCCAKCCCCTGGGGCCCCGTTTCCTATACAGAGGTCCCATAGGACTCTGCGGCTGGGGAGGGGAGGCCAGCGAGCTCAGCCACCTCACCAGACAGAGCAATAGCAGCAGCAGCACAGGGAGGCAGGCCAGGGAAGGAGAAGCCAGAGAGCACGAGCCACAGTGCAGACTTCCTGGGGACACGGCAGGGAGACGGAGTGGCTCCACAACTGGCACCAGGCTGGGCAGGCAGGAACGGCCACCAAAGCATCCTCATGTCTACCAAGTCCCCCTGCAGCAGGATGACTTCCTGCCTGCAGCCAACTCCCTGGGGGGGGGGGGGGCCTCCCTTGCCCTGGCTCAGAGTCTCTGCACCCCCTTCCCCTAAGGAGGCCTGGGGGTGTTGTGGGTGGGGCGGGCCTGGGCCTGGCTGGAATGTGTGGAGCTGGTGGGTGGGAAAAGGGGCAGTCAGGTCCCCTTCCCTGCCCCCACTGGGGGCCTAAGTGGCCTCATCCTCAAGCCAGCTTGAGTGTGCTGACCGGAAAGGAGGGCATGGTAACCATCGTCACAGGGTTGAGCACTGTCTGGCCCACCAGCTGGGGGTGGTGCACCACCTGGGCCCCCACAGCTGGCTTTGCCATGACAGTGGCTGGGGGCCCCAGCCCGGCTGTGCCATTCACTTGCTGGTGCGAAAGGGTGTGGGCGATGTGGCTCACGGCCACAGGCTGGCTCACGGCCACAGGCTGTGGGTACAAGGGCAGCTGGGAGCCGAGGTGGGCCACATGGTTGAGGGTGGCAGGGTGCACTGTGATGTGGCCAATGGGGGGTGTGGCAGGTGCCAGCTGCACAGCAGGGCTGGGGGCGGAGGGGGCGATGTGGGCGATATGCTTGCCCCCCGGCCCCTGCAGAACATGGTTCACAGTCTGGATGACTGAGGCATGGGTCGTGGCTGTGTGGGCAATGACCGTAGAGCCGCCCCCAGCCGTGGCCACCAGATGGGCTGGAGCTGGCACTAGCGTCTGGGTTGGGGTGGCAGGTGGGGGAGGAGGGGYTGGCAGAGGGGTCTTTTGCTGTGGTGGCTGCTGCTGCACAGGGAGATGAGCAGGAGACAGAGCCACTGGGTGGGGGTGAGGGTGCGGGTGGGTAGGCAGAGGTGCAGCGGCGGTGCTGGGGGTTGGCAGGGTGGATTTCAGCAGCTCCGGCTGGGGACGATGGTTCAGCTTAGGTGGGCCCAGGCCTGCCCGGTCGCCCTCCATCTCCTCGTCAACGTTGTCCTCACCCTCTGTCAGGGAGCACAGGACAAGGACCAAGTCAAAAGAGGTTGGGAAGCAAGTGTCTGGAGAAGGGGTGCTTGGGAGTCTGGGAACACAATGGAACTAGGGCAGGTGGCCTCTTTTCTAGCAGGGAAGAACCTATTCAGAGAAGCCAAAGGCACCATCTGAGAGTGGCAGGGACAGC
>BDUI01000796.1:36263-56969 GCA_002335545.1 Apodemus speciosus
TCTTCCTTTAAAATAGAGCTCACACCTTATGGGGATCCAAATTTTATTAATGTTTATAATACTGTTATTATGTAGCAGAGAGGGTAAAAGATTACCCTCTTTTGACATGAGAGATGAATAGTCTATGTTATTTCCATACCATTCCAGTTTTGCAGATAGTAGAACTAAGGTTCATAAGGGATCACTTATTGCACAAATGCCATATTATTGATTAATGAGGAGGTAAAATTTAAACAGGAACTTAGTGGCCAAAAGTTTATTGTATTGCTTTGCTTCATGTATGTATCTCAGATCTCTCAATTATCCATTTGATATATCTATGCATGTTTAGTTACTTATTATGCCTTGCTCCTATTAAAATGCAAGATCCCTTTGAGAAGAGGCACTGTTTTAGTAATGTTGTGTTTCTAGCAATTTAAACCATTCCTCATGTGTAATGGTTTGTATCAGTTGATGGAGAGAGACGACCTCTTGAAAATACTGGCTTAGAGGATCCAGTGGTGTGACTCTGGACAAAAGACTCCTCTCTCTCTCTCTCTCTCTCTCTCTCTCTCTCTCTGATGTGTTTGTGTGTGTGTGTGTGTGTGTGTGTGTGTGTAGGTTCTTAGAAAAAGAACTTTGGTTTGTAGAAAATGGAATGTGTTAACTGTTCTTACCACACATTAAATAACTGAAATGTTTGAGTACTAAATATGGGAAGAGCAGCCAACAGAAGATCCCCTTCCTGGATCTTACAGCCTAGGGACAGTCAGGATAGAACAGTGCTCTACAAGGAGAAGTGTAAGATGCTAGAGCAGGAGGAGGGGGTTGTGAGCGCTGAGGTCTAGTCCCCTGAAGGATGGATAGTCATTATCCAGGTGAACAAATGCAGGGGAGTAGAAAAGGCCAGGATGGGAAGAAACCCATGTGCAAAGGCTCAAATCCAACAGCCGTGTGGTGTGCATATCCATCGGGATGCTTTCAGCTATAGCTAATATAAGACTTAAAAACATTCTTAGTAATGAGGAAATAGTGACATGGTTTCTAAGAAGAACAAGCATAAAATGTGGATGTTTTAATGTTAGTCAATGTTTAAACATGCGTTCAAATGCTTTCTCTTATTTAACTCTGCCACCCCTGTGTCTTATTGGGTTGATAGTCCCAAGATGGAGCCAAGATGGTAGCACTGCACTACGACAACCACATGTCCTGCACTTACGTTGGATAGGGAAGAAAATGTATCCCATATCTCCAGGTTTTCTGCTTTAAGCTTTAATGCTCAGCATAGCACCACACACTCTTCCCTCAGCTAACCAATCACTGACAAGAAGAGTGCAATGGCCATTCTGCCTTTGTCTGACCCATCCTCTGGTGTTGACCCTAGCTTCCCACAAGGCTTGGTTGCCTTACAAGAATAAAACAGATTCCTTTAGGAAGGCCAGTGTGGTCCTGGATGGACATGTCAGGGTGGAGCTGTACTAGGCCTGTATCTCACACTCCTTAAAGCCAGGGGTATGCTATTTTATTGCTTTTAAGTGTCTATATAATATATGTTTACGTATATGTGTACATGTATGTATATGTATATATGTGCCATAGTGACAGCTACATCATCTTTAACTTTATATCTACATATAATTTCCCCCTTTTTTCCAGCCAAGTTTTCTTAACTCAGTGACAGTGTGTGTGGGCAAGCTGGGTTGGAATGAGATGGAGGGGAGGGAGAACAAAACTAAGACACCACAGGAGAACTTGCGTTTTCATCTGAGCAAGGCCTTGAGTAGGGGCTTCGGCCTCTTCCAGCAATCCGCTATTAGGATCGTGCTTCCTAGTGAGCAAAGGTTGTTGATGTCTCTTGTTCCTGACTTTTTCCCATTACTTACCTATATCTACAGTCTACACATTCTTTAACTTCTTTCTCTGGATCCACAGCCCAGACTTGAAACCCCAGGCTGGCTTCTTTCTGTCACAAATGCCAGCAGATATGACTCCTAGTGCAGAGGCAGAGGAGATTACTGGCCATGACTAGAATATAACTGAATCCATGCTACTGTCTTATACTTGTTGATGTCAGGTTGGCGTACTGCCTGTCCTAGTGAACTCCTCCCTGCATTAGATGGACTGTAATATACACCTCTCCAACTCCATATTCCTGATTCTCTCTCTCTCTCTCTCTCTCTCTCTCTCTCTCTCTCTCTCTCTCTCTCTCTCCCTCTCTCTTTCCCTCTCTCCCTCTCTCTCTTTCTCTCCTGTCTTTGATTCAGTCACTAGTACTCCAAGACTGGCGCTCTGCTCTACTGTGCAGCTGCACCTCCTTCCCCAAGTCCTGGTAACAGATTAAATGATCTAAGAGTCTGCATGTCCCTTCATTCTCATGTAATCCCCACTTCTTAAGTCAGGAGGACAGCAAGCATGGGGCTCTATTTCAGTCCATCTCTTCTTTAGCAACTCTAGTGTGACCTTGTGCTCCCGATTCTCCCCTTTGCACAGCATACTGATTTCAGTCTGAGCCATGCCTGCCCTCAGGAGACAGATCTCTGGCTGACCCATACTGTAGGTTTCTGAACTTCATTGCACCCTCTACCCTTCGGGCTGGTCCCTGGGTGTGTTTCTGAAGTGGTGTGTGAGAGTGACAAGTACTGCTGGGCTTACAGAGCCAAACTTCGTGTATTCAGGCCCCATGACCTGGGTCTACCACGTCAATTCTCTACTGTCAGAGACCTTGTGTGCCCTCTGCACTTTTTCCATTTCTTTGTGTTGGAGACATCCAGGGCACAGCGCGTTGCTATGACATGACACTGTTACCTGCTGAACCAGAGGGGGCGGGGAGGGGGGAAGAGCCCTTTGTCATAAGCTACCATCATGCCTGTTTACAGTGTATTTTTAACTCCCTTTCGACTTAATAATATTTTTCCTTTCCCCTCCATGGCTGAAATTTAAATATTTGATGTCAGTTCAGTTATTTTTATGACAAGCCTCTTCCCCTTTCAGAAAGAGAAAGTGAGAATGATACTAAAACCCACTGGGGCAGCTGCCTTCCACTTTTAATTAGTCCCCGTTTCTCTTGGCATGGTAGTAACAGCACTAACTGCAGGCTGATCTTTCTAACACTCCAGGCCAGCTTGCTGTCTGTCACACCCGCACTGCACTAGCGTCCCCCTGGTTCCCTCAGGGATTCCCTTGCTCCCAGTTCCCGATCTGCATGCCGGGGTAAGGGAGGTTGCCTGGAGGGAAGATCCTAAGCCCCTCCTCTCTGAATTTGGGTGGACAAAAGCCTGCTCCTGCCGCATATGTTTTATTTTATTTTCTGTCTGCTGATTCATTGCTCACAGCTCCATAGAAGCTTTGCTCCAATGAGGATCACTCTGAATATTTTTAATCAGGACCTGGGTCTTGCTAAAAGAGGCCGGATTGGAGGACCGTGCATGGATTGTCTAGCCCTGCTCAAGATACATACACTGCCCTGCCTTCCTACACCCAAAGAGAGAAAAACCTCTCTTATCAGCCCCTGCTCCACGAACATTGAGAACAAGAGAGAGCTCTCTGGAAGAGGGGGGAATATGGGTTTCAGTGAGATTACTCACTGGCCTCACCAGGGCAAGCATCCTCCTGCACCAAGCCCTTGTAAGCAGAATGGCATTAGGTTTCCTCTGTTGCCCGTGGGTTCTGCTGTGCCACCTGCTCTTCCAGGCCCTCCTGGGAAAAAGAGGAAAGAAGAATCCCCTCATGTGAGCTCTCTGAAATCCTTGGCTGCTCTGAGCGATGAGTACCCCCGACCCTGCACCCTTGGTATGAGCTAGAGAAGACCTGCCCCATGGGAGGAAAGTTGGAGCACTTTCACTTGGAAAACACTCTGGAGAAAGAGGCACACGTGACTTGGGGAAGGTCTATTTCCTTTGTACATTTTAAACAACCTGCCTTACTTTGTTCCAGCCCAACTCTAACTTGTGAAATGGAAGAACAGGAAGGGCATTGCATTTTCTTTATGGAAAATATAACAGAAGTGGAAAACTTGATCCGAGTGGTTAAGCACATGCTTGTGCTGCATTAAAGTGTCTGGTTGGCAGCTGAGGCTGGGTAGGATGACAGCATCCCTGATAGGTCAGAGGACAACATCCTCTTCCTACTGTATCTCACTGGCAAAAAAAGATGCCTGGAATCTCAAGCGTGTTCCCTTTAGTTCTTCACTTCATCTTTCTACTGCTGGCCCCACCCACCTTCTTTTCTGATGGTCACCCTCGCCCAGTGTCCCATACTCTGTCAAGCCTTGAGTTGTGGACAAGTCAGGTGGGCTAGCAAGGTGGACCCCAAATGTTTGTGTGAGGGGAAAGGTAAGAGCTGTGGGGAGTGGGTGGGAGGCGGCCAAGGAACACATGCTTTGTATTAATCTTTATTTCAATGAAGTTGTTTGAGCGCATGCTTTATTGCGGTGCTTTAAAATAATGTGTTTCTAACGGTGCCCCCGGGGGTAGCACTTGCACTTTTGAGATCCTATTGCTGGAGTGGCTCACGAGACCAGCCACAATAATAGAAAATGAGGCACCCCCTGGTGCACCATCTGAATTTATAATAGCAATTTCTACGATGCCCCGAGGCCAGCTCTGTTTGTATTTGAGAACATGCAAGGGAGCTTGCTTGGGAGGGGAAGGCTCCTCCCTTCCTGCCCAGTTTTGATCTGAGCTTGCATTTAACCTGGTCAAAGGTCCTGCATTGGCCTACTGCTTTTGGATCTCCATTTCAGTCTCTGAGGAAAGCCCTCCCCCTCTCCTACTTTGGCTTTGGCGTGGGCAGGGACATCGCTAGTTGGGGCCTGGACTTCTCCTGTCTGTCAACCACTCCTCTCCTACTCCCACCACTCAGCACCCTGTGTGCAAAGCAGAAAGACCCTGGGAGGCCTCCTGTGCCGTCACTGTCAAAGTGGTGAAATATGAAATGACAACATAMTGAAATGGACTTGGTCTCATTAAGATTCCAAATGGCTGTCTGCATTTTTTTTTCATTCTTTCCAATTCAGCCAGAGACCCACACCACATGGCAGAAGGTAGACATGGGTGAGTGCTACCGGGACTGCACTAGGGGTCTAGCAGGAGATGCAGAGATAAGGGGCCAGCACAGTCTGGCTGGGGATGGCAGCCTAGGGACTGACTTACCAGGGACTCAGGAAGAGCTGAGTCATCCATCAATTTCTAAAGACAAGGATGCAATGTCTCTAGGGTGCTTTTGGAAACTCACCCTCCCAAAGGCCTTCCTGGATGCAGAATGGGATAGGGTGGGGCGGTAATGAAGAAGACAAGTACCCCTCCCTCACTTACTTGTAAAGTGCTTAGAGAGTTCAAAGCAACCTTCATGAGAATGTTTGGGGTGAAAATTAAACAACAGCACCCCTTCCCTTCATCCAATAAAACAGAATCTGCCTGTGAGATGCATCCTCTATGAGACTGTGTATGACGTTTTGTCTCATGACAGAAGCCCATAAGGAGTTAGTATCATTCATTTATTCATTTGTTCATTCACTCATTCAKTCATTCATCCATTCACCAGGCGCCCCTGGTACATCGCTATGTACCAAGTACTTGGAGAAGCATTGGGAATCCAGAGAAGATGACATTGTCACTGCCTTTAAAGGCCACATGATCTTTTGTATGCATGGCTCATGCCCCAGACCTCATCTTGCTTTCATTTTTTGCATCACAGTCAGAGTGTTCCACAGGCCCGCTGAGCCGTAGCTCAGTCCCATTCATGGACTCCTCAGACACAGGACACTTTCTGGGTGCCAAATGGGACCCAGTGGTTTTCCGTTTTGTCTGTGTATTTGAACTACCTCGGCCACTTTCAGGAGTTGTCCTGACACCTTTCTCAGGACCTTCGGGAAGCCCATCTGAGGTCTACATTTTGTAGCTGGAGAACACGAGACAAAAAAGTTGCTAGGATGATTTGAAAATAAAACAAAAGACAAAACAAGAGCTTTAAGATAAGGTTATTATCAACCTAGTTCAGCCTTAAACCTTTTGAATTGGGCTAAGGATACAAATTATGGCACTTTAAAGACCAGCTCCATGAAATAATTTTGCTCATGTGTGTTGCTTAGTTTGAGACTGACAAAACTTGTTTTCTGTGGGGAGGTAACTCAAAACAAACAAACAAACAAACAAAAACGAGAGAGGAGGCAAGCTCTGTCACTGCGAGGTTTTAGGCACCCAGGCTCCCTGCTATCTGTGTGGTCTCAACTGTCCTGGGAACCTCACACTCTGCCTGAGTAGACCTTATTGGTTTACCTGATTGATTTCCAGTCCCTCCCTCTACTATACATCCTCCTTAAAGGGCACAACTGTTTCACATGCCTGCTCTTAGAGCCAAGGATTCTAAAAGCTGCCCTTCCTTCCATTCCCCTAGTGGCCCTCTGCTGCCCCCACCTGCCTCAAGTCCTCACTAACTGTAGTGGTCATCAAGTCCTCACTAACTGTAGTGGTCATCAAGTCCTCACTAACTGTAGTGGTCCTCAAGTCCTGCCCTAGTTTTGTCGCAATTCTGAGAACATCCTAACATTGCCCCTTTATCATCTGGTTTAGTTCTCATATACTTTGGTTAAATAGAGTTTCCACTTTACTGATGGAGAAACTAAGGCTTGAGATGGGTGGTTCCCTAGAGCTTATGGGAAATGGAGGTACAAATTCAGTCCCATGTTTCACATTTCCTATTTTCTTCATTCCTTTCAGAGAAGCAATGAGAGGCGATCTGGGAGAAGTGGAAACTCACCATTACATAAGACTCTGAGATCATGGAGAAGCGTGGACCACTGCATTTACTTTCCTGTTCTCATTCCTAGTGCCATGTACAATCTTCTTATCATCGACTTGGGCATCAAGAAGAAGGACTCCCTTTTGTAGCTCAAATAAGGAATCAGACAGATGAAAAGCATAACGCAGACTCCAGTGGGCTGAACAAGGTGGGAACATCATAATCATCTGCCCAAATTCAACAAGAGAACTGAAAGGAACTGAATAAGATGGAATGAGGGTTCACGGAGACGATGTATAGAATCAGGAAGCCAGGAAGCTGGGAGGTAGACCCAGAGCTAGCTCATCACAGAGGATCCTGGTGATGAGTCTGATTACACTTGAGGCTCATCTACCTTGCCTTAGTTTTCACTGTCAAACCCAATGCCAAGAGTGAAGGAAGGGGGTGATGCAGTTGCTGGGAACTGACACTTGCTGGTGGAAAGGTTGTGAAAGAAGCATTTCTTTGGCATCGAGCTTAGTAAATAATACATTATCTTAAGCACACATAATTACTTCCGCAGGAATCGGGGAGTGCTCTGTTCCTAATAGGAGTGTGCCTTGCCCTCTCTGTGGTGGCACCAAGATATGACCCTGGCTCTAAACAGCTGTATTCATGTACAGTGTTCACACCCACATTCCTATGTGCAGCTACGCTGGCTAAGGGCTTGAAGGATTCATGACTTGAGGCTCCAAAACACAGTAGAGTGTGTACAAAGCTTATTAAACCAGTGCTGATACAATTAAGGAGAGGCTAGAAGTCGAGTTCCTGTAAGAATTTATGGTAGCAAATAGCAACAAGCAACAGGAGGTCAAAAGTGGAGTACAGAGACGGTGCTTCTTCTTCTGGACATAACCCAGGAGTGAGGCAAAGGAGTTACTAAGACTTCCCCAAACTGAAGGAAAAGATTTATTCCATCCACGGAGATGGTGAACTTGGCTTTTTAGCCAGTGATGTGAGAGAACCTTAGTTAACTGTTCCCCTTCCCTCCTTCAGTTGGCATAATGGATCTGTAAAGACAATTTACAAGTTACTTTTGATTCAAGATTTTAGCTAAAAGATGACTATGGAGAAACATTACAAATTTTCTTTTTCATTGTTAAATTTTGTTCAATTGTTCATCAATTCCAAACTGTATTATTGCATTCTGTGATGAATGAGAAACTATACAGTGTGATGGTATGCCTATGATGCCTCAAAAAAGAGAGAGTGGCTTTCTCTCTATGAGGTTAAATCTGGATAGGGACATGGAAACAGAAAGATCTAATGTAAGATGAGACTAGGGAACGAAGTGATTGTATATTGTGGAAGGCGGTTATGGAGGGCACCATGGAGGACATCATGAAGAGGGTAGCTTTTGATCTGGGCTCTGAGGCATGAATATGATATTAGCCGGGTGAGGAGATGGGGAAGATGAAAAGGAAAGGGGGGTTAGGGGTGAGGGGGCAGCATGCTCAAAGAACAGAGGTGTGATAGTGTGATGACTCAGAAAAGGCGATCAATACAGTGTGGCTACCACTGAGGAGGTTGCCGAAGAGATGGGGCCTGAAATACTTAGTATCTCCAAGGAGAAGACTCCAAGTAATTATATAATCCTCCCACTCATGTTGGCTGGTAGGCGAAGGACCTAGAGGGGGCCAGGTTAAAAAATAATCCATTATCTGAAAGACACGTAATTGTCTCCACGCGTTTCCCCTTTCTATGTAGAGCCACAGAACCCTACCGCTTATGGTAGGGTGTGCTCGTAGGCTCATAGTCTGTTTTCTTTTGTTTTTGAGATTGTCATATAATCGCGTAACTTCCTCCTTCCTTTTCCTACCTCCATTCAGGTCAGTTCCAGCTCAGGGATCTCTAAACCCTGGTCCTGACGTGCATATTACTTCATAAGACTTTAAGTTCCTTCCCGCTCTGGGAGGAGTAGCAGAAATGTTTCGGGAGTCTCTTGGACAGCCCTGGCCAACGGCTCCAAAGAAGGCTTCTCATGTCTGGTATTGGGGCTTTTGTTAGGTGGTCTTGGCTCTTCGTTAGTTTTTTTCTCATGGAGTCATCTTTGTCAGCCCAAATGGTGGAAAGTTTATTTAAACTCTCTATACTCGTACACAGAATTATGCATATTATAAGCTTGTTTTAGATAAAGAGTTAACTGTATGATTCTATATGACTTTTCAGATGTCATTGTTATTAGTTTGTCCCCCTATCTAAAGAATCGCCCCCCTCCTTTATTCAACTTCTCTGATCAGGTCCCTTGTAGCCTGCAGTCCCCTCTGTGGCTCCTCAGCCCCACCTACTCTGGCAATGGCGCCTTCTTACTTTCCTGTTTTCTGCAGTTACTCCAGGATGTGTACTACACACCCTCAGACATGGCTAAGCATCCATATCTCTCACTACCTGGTTGCTAGTGTGTGGACATCCTCAGTGCACTATGCAGAAGGCCCAGTGACAATTAAATGAATATCGTTGAGCTTGGCAGGAGGACGTAGACGCACTCTGCAAGTTAACTAGAATAATTTCAGACCCTGGCCCTCCCACTGGAGTGAAAAATGATGTTTATTGGAAGGAAGCTTAGAATTAATCCTCCAAAATGATAGTAAAGTGAACTCTTTCCCAGCTTTGCTGTGGCGGCCCTTCTTCCCATTTCTGCTGTCTCTTATTATTGTAATGAACTCTGTTCTCGCCAAAATGGATAAAGTCACCATTCAGATAAGATCAGTTTTGTCTGGTGTGACCAGCTTGATCGGATCACAGTTTAGATTGCAGCTTTTGAATTCGCTTGGACGGTTAACTTCTGGTGGGGGAGGGGAGAAAGGGAAATAAAAATGCCGAGTTGGCACAAAAGTACCTGCAATGATCAGTCAGCTGTCTCCAGCCCCATTCTCTCCAGACTTACTATTTTATTTATTTATTTATTTATTTATCTATTTTATTGAGTATCAGGGTTTGAATTGCAGCGGCCATGGGGTTTCACTAGGGGTCATCGGTGTGCAGTCTGGGTGACACTCTGTGAAGAATGCAGGATCTTAGGCACCTTCTGGAGCCGCCTGGGAGCTTCCCGTGGTACTGATAAAACAGGCAGTGCAGAGACGGTGGCTGTAGAGAACTCTCCGTGGTACTGACAGCAATATCCCCCTCTCTAGGAAATTTGAGGGGAAATTGTCTCCTCCGTTCTAAAAATTTCTTTGTTTTGCACCATAAATGGGCTGATATGAACTTAGAGTTTAGATGAAACCAGAATCTTTAAACTTATAGGATGGATGTCCAACCTAAAATTAATGAGGATTCCACACTTTGCTTTATTATAAAATGCCAACTGATTGTTTCAGTTATTATTATTATTATTATTATTATTATTATTATTATTATTATTATATTTTTGATAATGAAGGAAAGAAAGTAAGTGCTTTGATTAGTTTAAGTGAATGTATTATTATTTATTGGAAGCCTAAGCAAAGAGTTACAATTCATTTATCCCACAAACTTAGTATGCTAAGCTGTATTCTAGGCTTGGGCACACTTAAGACTCACGAGGATCAACTGAGCTGTGAACCCAGAATGTTGTGTTTCTTGGCAAATGTTGTAATCTTGTTTTTGAGAGCACTGGTCTTCAGAGAGTGGTTCTAGCCAAGGAGATATCAGAGAAAGTGTCTTGAGGATGTGGGGGTCTCCTCCTTTTATAACTTCTAGAAACTGGGTGTGGTTAAGAACTGACACTAATTTGGAGCCTTGATGAGATCCTAGAGGAATCACAGTTTTCTACCATTCTACATGCACTGTATCTCCACCTCTGCCTGTTTTTTGAAACCTCTTCAGGCTTAGGTCTGAAATCAGCTTCCTGCTGGGATCTGCCTCATCCAATTTGCACAGGGGTCTTTGTGCTGATTGCCTTGAGGAGTGGTCTGGGAGGACGCCTGATGTTCATATGTGCATAAATGTTCATGAAGGGTTGCAGCTGGGGATGAATATGGTAATACTTACACAACACTTACTAGACTCTGTGATTTATTCTAAGTGCTTTACATAAGTTAAATTATTTAATTATCACAACCTTTGAAGAGAGCAACTATTATTGTAACTATTAAAAACGTTCTAAAATTACACTCAATCAATTTATATATTCACTGTGTGCGTATGTGTGTGTGCATGCACACACACATGTGCCTGTGTGTAGGTCCATAGGTGCATGCATGCATGCATGTCACTTTCAGGAGACAGTTCTCACCACTCTATGGTTCCTGGCAAGTACAATCAGGTTGTCAGATTTGGTGGTAAACACCTTTATTCACTGATTCATCTCCCAGGCCCTGTAACTGTTTAAAAAATTTGAAAACAGGACAATATTTTCCAATTTGTCAAAGGTCTCCCAGCTGGTAGATGGTAAAGCCAGGATTTGATACTAGGTGGTCTGCTGCCAGAGTTCCTTCCCTTCAGCACTACACCACCAAAGGCTAAAAAGTGTGTGTATGTGTCTTGAGGCTCAAAAGTGTGTATTGTATATTTGGTTTTTCCTACTTTCCTATCCTCACTATAGCAAATGTCTCACCCATTTTACAGAATGACTTCTAAGAATGACATGTATTAATGTCATTACTGACATTTTATCTGGAAACTTACCAATGATGTTTGTCCCACTGTGTTGGAAAACATCCATGTATGATATGCATGTCATCAGACAAGACTCAGAGCAATAGTTTTATGTGGGTCTATTTTGACTATACAGTGTGAAGTAGGGCATTTCCCACCACAGCCCATGGTTTTTGTTTTTCTCACAGTAGCTATAGGTACTTAAAAATGACTCTTGTGTATGTGTGCTGTTGGTGTCTGGTGTCTATCATTACCTGTAGATGTAAAGTATATAAACAGGAACCCTGTCTTGTGTCCATTGCTAATTTCCCTCTAAGTGATATGACCTATAAGTGAACCATACCTYTGTAGATGATTAACACTGAAGGAGAGGGTTAACAGATAGATTTGTACGATCAAATACAGAAGGAAGAATCCATCATGTGGCTGGTGAAAAGAGTTGTGTGGATGGGAGACCACTTCCAGTTAGTAAAAGCTACTGGTTCGTAGAAGCCCAAACCAGAAAGTCTTGCTATGTGTGTCTGAGTATTACATTTCTCATTGTGAGTTGTTTTCTAGGCTACCTCATATTGAAGTTAGAGATGAAGGAAGTGAAGCAGTCATCTGACCTGTGGACTTGCTATCCATTTCCCTTGACTTCTCTAGGAAGTTAGAAGGACACCTGCCCCTTTCCAAGATCCCTGCTGTATAAAACTCGCCCATATCCAGCATATTCAATCAATTTTATAGACTTCCTGATAATTTTCTTGCATACTTTTTTTGGCATAATAGTGCCAACTTCCTCATTTACCAGAGACTGTAGATTCGTAGGTTAATTCTCAGTTAGGAAGCAGATGCATCAGAGTGTTTGGTGGGGGAAGAGGTTGATTACCTTGTCCCCATAGTTACATGCCAGATTTTTGTATTTTGAGGTTTCCTTAGTCAACAATGTATTTTCGCTATCTGAAATGTATTTTAACCATCAGTGTGTAGGGACATTAATCACTCAACTCTGTCCTTCTCCATCAGCCTTCACAGAGGACTCTGGTTTGCCTTGGAGGCAGATTTTAGGGTAGAACTTCTGTCTCCTAGAGTTTGAATTACCATTACTTCATCCAGTGGGTAGTTAGAAACAGGAGTGTAAAGAAGGAAGGATTCTAAAGGGAGTGAAGGCAGAAAAGGCGTGGTCTGAGGAGTGGTGGACTATGAATGAGGGAAAAGAAGAAGCGAGGCAATGAAGCTCATATCTGTAACACAAGACCCATTCTTGAGGATCTGGACCTGAGGCTGGACTCCTTTGGTCTATACCTTTAATTACATGGGAGGAGAGGGAAGTGAACATATTCAGAAGCCAGAACGCTTAGGTTTGAACCCCTTCTCCAAACTTCTTTTTCAGCTTCAAGAATTCTTCTTACTATTAAATGAGATAACATGTGTCAGGCACATGGGGCAAAATAGATGCCAGTCAGGTGGAAATTATCACCAGCTTCTTAAGTGCTCAAATTCTTACATTTTTTACTTATTGTTTGCAGGTTTTAGGTATTGAACAAGACTGTAAAGCTGATTATCTCTACATTTTCATCTTTTTCTTGGTTTGAGATGTTTGTATATGTGCATGCAGATACCTTCTGAATGCTGACATTAAAGATATATACTACCATGTCTAGATTCTGCATTAATTTTTGAGACAAAGTCTCTTATTGAACCTGGAACTTGACTAATTTGGCTCAAGTGGCTGGCCATTGAGCTTCAGAGATCTGCCTGTCTCTGATCCCCCAGCACAGAATTTACAGATACATGCTGCTGTACTCATATTTTTATATGGGTTCTGAGTGTCTGAACTTAGGCACTCATATGTGTACTGCAAGAATTTGACCAACTGAGCCATCTCCCAAGTTCTCTGAAGAACAGACTTTTGTAAGGAGGGGTGGTTATTATGTTTTGCTTGCAGATATATTATTGGGATGTTGTATCTCTGCATTGCCTAACATCTACTAAGCTTTACCCTTTGCTGCCTTGTGGGAAATGACTTCTTGTAAGAGGAGAATGCAATGGGCCTTGTGGGAAAGGGCTTCTTGTAAGAGTAGAATTCAATGGACATAAGGAGTAACATTTTAGAACACAAGTGCCTAGGCTGGTGTAGAAAAGGATCATAATGAGTTTTAGTGATTTCTTCAGCAAACATATATGCTTGGATGGCAAATTAACTCCAACAATAGAGTCTTGAGGAACTTCCTGGTGAGTAAAGGTTTGACTTGAAAGAATATAAGAGTTCAGGGGAATGTTGAGCACCTAAACTGTGGAAGTTGTGGTCTGAGGAGGCGAAGACATAATGAATGAAGCTCGTGGGAAGGAAAGAGAAAGGCTCAAGTTGCAGGGAGAGTGGATCAAGGAGTGGGCTTGGGAGCAGAGCAAAGAGCTGGGGGCGGCTGAGTGGTATCAGGAAAGCAGATGGTGATCCCTGGGAAGGAGGTGCAGATGGCAGAGATGGAGAGGAGGCAGCGTGGGGTGAAGAACAGCCCCAGCTTGGACACTCCAGGAGGAGAGATGCTGGAACACAAAACTCCCCACGCTGGGTGAGCTCTCTGACTCATCTAGCTCCCAGTGTGGTATCTGACAAGAGTACAAGGAAGAAGGCTATGGGAATCTCTGTGTGTTTCTATGAAGGAATCTGAGGGGTTAGACATGAACCTCAAACATACAGGAATTCCTGGGGAAGTAACAAAAAGAGCACCTAAGCCATGCTATATTCAAAGCCAGGCTTACACATGATACTTTTCTTGCTTGTCTGATCTTACAAGATGTGCATTTTCTTTAAATGAGTGAAGTTTTTCCTAATGGATCATACATCTAACTCTATTGCTTGTGAGGTTAAGACAAGAGAATGATGTGTTCCAGGTCAGCCTGAGCTGTGGAGTGAGGCCTTGTCTCATCCCTTCCCAACAAATAATAAAATTAAATGAAATATAAAAGGAGTAGAGGTTATGAGAAAATAGGACAATTGGTAGAGTGGTTACCATGCTAGTGTAAGTATCTAAGTTTGAGCCTCAGAACCCATGTGAAAAAGCCAGGCATGGAGGGCCTTTGACTTGGAAGAATGTAATAGTTCAGGGAAATGTTGAGCACCCAAACCATGGATGCTGTGGTCTGCAGAGCTGAAGACCTAGCCCTCAGAAGTGGAGATGGGTAGGTTGACCTACCAGGATATAATACTTTTGTAAACTCCAGGCAAACAGGTGAACCTGTCTCAAAAAACAAAACAAAACAAAACAAAACAAAAAAACAGATATGTTCTGAGAAATGGCATTAGAGATTGATCTCAGGACTTCTCACTCAGGTCCATCCCCACCCACATACATGTGGTGTACACCCATGAACAAATATGCACATAAAAATGCACAATAGGGTAGATTAGAAAATATTCCAAAAAATATCTTTAAGCTATAGGACTCTGTAGTTCTGAGACATACTTGAAGCTCTAGGTTATAGGAGAGATGTAGGCTTGTAAGTCTATTAGTACAAAAGACATCTGTGAACATGAGGAACAGTGACTCATTTCCTTTGCATGGTGCTGAATTTTAGGTAGATTTTAGTCCTTCCTGAAGCATTGTGGGAAGGATGACTTGGACTTCATGTAAAGTTTGTTTTAATACTGAAGCTATTCAGATGAGTCGGTTAGCATTATATGGGGGTGAGTTTCATGCTCTAGAAACTGATCAATCAGAGTTTGAAAATATTTTAGAGTTGTTATAAAAAGGATCCCATCTCCATACTTTAAGAAAGATGCTTTTCTTGACCATATGATTAGGTGCTTTTCTTGACCATATGATTAGGTGATAAATAAAAGTGAAATCCAACATGTATTTCTTACATAAGCATACCTCACGAGCTTCTCTTAGTGCAAATAGGTATCTAGTGAGGGATGAGCTGGAGTAAAATAAGTTTATAACACACTTGATTAAGAAATGTTGAACAGGTCTCTTTCCTATAGGACTCTTTAGAAACATATTTGTGCAGCTTACCATTTTTTTTCTGGTCAGCTTTACACAAGTTAGTCACGTGGGAAGAGAAACTTCAACTGAGAAAATCCCTCCATCATTTTGGATGGTAGACAAGTCTGTGGAACATTTCTTGATTAAGAGTTAGTGTAAGAGAGCACAGCTTGTTGTGGGTGGTGCCATACCTCAGCCTCGGCATATAGGCCTGGATTGTGTGTGTGTGTGTGTGTGTGTGTGTGTGTGTGTGACATATGTATGTAAATGCACACATGTACACACACATATAATCAAGCTGAACAAGCCTTGAAGAACGGCATTCCTCCATGGTCACTTTCTACTCTAGGTTCCTACCTTGAGTTCTGGTCCTGATTTCCCTCAGTGATGGACTGTGATCAGGAGCTGTAAGATGAAGCAAACTTTTTCCTCCATAAGTTTCTTTYGCTTAGTGTTTTATCATAGCCATAGAAAGGCAACTAGGACATTATTATACATTGATTTTAGTCTTAAAATCTATATTATGAATTTCCTAAATATATAGACAACCAGATCCTCTGACAGGAGTCTGGTCTGGTAAACAGACTTTGAGAAACACTGCTTTGATCAATAGTTTTAGGTCATGATTTCTGTTGTTGCTATAAACACCATGACCAAAAGCAACTTTAGTAGAAAGGAGTTTATTTCGGGTTACACTTTCAGGTCACAGTTGTCCTTGAGGGAAGTCAGAGCAGGAAGTCTAGGTGGGGRCTGGAGGCAGAACCCTGGAGGAATGTTGCTTGCTGYTTCTCTCTCTRGCTCTCTCAACTAGCTTCYTTATATAATTAGGACTCATCTACTTAGGGATATTTCTGCCAACTATGGGCAGGCTCTCCAATATTAATCATCCATCCATCCGTCCGTCCGTCCGTCTATCCATCCATCCATCCATCCATCCATCCATCCATCCATCCATCCATCCATCATCCATCCATCCATCATCCATCCATCCATCCATCCATCCATCCATCCATCCATCCATCATCCATCCATCCATCCATCCATCCATCCATCCATCCATCCATCCATCCAAGGCAATCCCTTATAGACATGCCCATAGGTCTTTATTATCTGGGTGATTCCTCAATCAAGAGTCATCTCTTCCCAGGTGGTTCTAGTTTGTGTCTAATTGATAAGAAAATCTAACAACCACAAGCTCCTAGTGAAAAGAATTACAAATTCTCCATTATAATTGCCTGGGGCTGACAGAACCTTATTTTTGTCCAAATCCTGAGATGAAGTGGGACTATGGGCAACTTTAGACATGACTCAGCTGCCCTTTCTCCCCTGTGCCTCAGTATTCTCATATGTCAAATGGGGAGAAATAGTTTCAGTCCAACTCAGGATGGAGTTGTTGTATTAGACTTTGAGCTTGATATTTTTTGAAAAAGAGTTATTTATTTTTATTTTTAATTAATTATGTGTCTCTGTGTATGCAGTTATGAATTCAAGTGCCCTTTGGAGGCCAGAAGAGGGTGCCAGATCTACTGGAGTTAGAGTTAGAGGTAATTGTACGCTCCCTGATGGGAGTGTCAGGAATTGAATATGGGTCCTCTGTAAGAACAGTATTTGCTCTGAAGCACTAAGCCATCTCTCCAGCCCCTTGAGCTTAAATTTGAATCCCTGCAGTCATTTTGCTGGCATGCAGATTGTGGTTCAGCGACTCCCTGGAGTGGGAGCTGATATCCTGTTCTACAAGCATACACTAGGTCACTGTGCTGTTGCAGTGACCACCTTTGACTTTTATGGGATAAAGTAGCCACACTCTGTGCTCCATCAGGAGCATCTGATAGCAATGAACTTTCTGGTGTTTTTCACTCTTTTCCCTGGAGAGTCCATCTGTGCTTTTGAAGCATATTATTCATGTGAGGAATCAAACCCTGCATCACTCCTATGTGAGGTTTCTCGTAGTCCCCTCTGAAGGGAATCCCTCTTTCTTTTCACTCCCAACCCCCCACAGCCTACGATATGGCTCCATAGCTAGTTAAGCTATTTTTTGAGTTTGAGTTAAAACCATTTCAGACGTATTTTTAACTACGTCCTGTTCAAAAAGCTGTTAGCATTTGGCAATCATTCCATCTTGAGCTTGAATCCTGAGGAGGATTTTTTTTTAAAACCCACAACCAAGCAAAGTATATTATTTAAAAATAGTTTCAGTGTGTGGGCCAGGAGCATGGGAATGCAGCTGAGGTGCACTATGGGCTCTGAAATGACCCTTGCCTTTCCTGTCTGAACCTCTGTTGGATGTGGTGTTGTGTACATGGGAGGGGATGGCTTGGGCCCTACCCAGCAGGGGAGGAGAGGGAAGTGCCACCTACATTAAGAACTAAAGTCATCAGTGTTGCTTTCTGGTTGAACTTTAGAACAGGGTTATCAAGAATGACAGCAGGGGTCACACTTTTCTTGTCCATGATCCTGAGATATTCCAGAAGTAGTAGGTCACTATCACCATTCGTAAGGTAAGGATGCATTATGGAGGGGCTTCTGGGAGTTGTAACCATGGGAATGTTTGTTGTATTTAACAGGTACTTATTAAAGCAGACTTTCCATAATGACATTCAGCTGAGTGCTTTACAAATATTAGATTATCCAATCCCAAAAGCTACTCTCCGTGGTCGGTCTTGTCATTACCTTCCTTGCATAGTAGGCTTTGTAGYTGGTTTGTGGGCAGAGCTCAACCCTGTCCTTAAGAGTGTGGCATTGGCAAGCATCTCCTTTGCTACTGTGCTTGGGTGTTTATTCTGAGGCAYAGTCACTGACTTGTTAGTACTCAGCCCAAGAGTGGCTATGCTGTTCTAGCCTCTTCTTTGCTCTGTGTGGAGGAATGAAGTTTAAGACAGGTAAGAACTTACATAATTGAAGGCAGGAAATGAGGATAGTTTGAAATAAACAATCAGTATCAGTCAGTAAATCTCTGCCATGAAAACATTCAAGACCATTAAACACTGAATATTCCTGGACCATGTTAAGGTTTGATCCCTAAGCAGGATATTTTAGAGTTGCTTTGAAAGTGATTTGAGTGTTAGTATTGGTTTCTGCCTCAATATTTTTTCCTTGTAAAGTTTCTTTTTGGTTAGGTTTTTCACCACCATCAGCCTATACAAATTGCCCATATTCAGTTGATGGAGAAGGATGAGGTTGCAGAGCAAGACATCCAATTTCCTACCTCGATCTCCCCCAGGCTGGAGTCCGTAGTCCTTTGCTGATGGGCCTTCTTGGCTGGCAAAAGACTGATGAATTCAGGGAGATGACTGGAATGCTTATACTGGCTGCAAGCCCCAGAGACTCTTTTGTTCCAAGGGATAAGCAGGATTCTTGGAGTTCGGAACAGTCCCTGGGAGCTGACCTCCTCAAAGCCTGAATGTTCAGATGCCCCCCGGCCTGTTGTGTTCTTGCATTCACCTGCTCTCCCTTCCTTCCTCTGCCAGACATGGTTGTCCAGATTAGCTCCTGCCATTTTAGAATTTCAGAAGCCCCGCTGTAGTCTCCCGGTGACTCCCTGCTGTCTCTGTGTCCTGCGAATGGACTCTTTCAGTGCAAGTCTCCTCCTTGAAAACTGCTAGGTTGCTCTATGGTGCAATCTGTCATGCAGAATGAATGTCTAATAAAGCTAATTAATAAGAAGTCACTTATTAATAACAAGGGAGTCATCATAACATAGAGGACAGAAAGCGAAACAGACTCCAGCAGGCTGGCAATGTAGTACAGRCCTTGGGAGACAAGTGCAAGAACATAAGGAATGTTCGCAAGGGACCTTGGGCAAAATGCTTTGGGCTAATAGCATTGGGGGATATGTTTGAAATCTTCTCAGGAGTAGGGCATGAGAGGTGAGTGACTTTAAAAACAACATAGCAGAGAAGGTTGGGGGACTGGAGAACTTGACTCTATGGGGATTAGTAGAGATGTCTATCGTCTATTCTAGTGGCTTGATCTTGGTATAAGAAGTCTTTGAGAATTGTAGGACTGTTTAAAGTAGTGATGAGAACACAGAACATAGCACCCATTTAGCCTGGAGGCAGTTAGTAGGGTGCTTGTCTAATACGCAAGAATCCCTGGATTTGACTCCTAGCTATGGATAGATATAACACAGTGTTGTATATCTGTAATCCTGGAGAAGGCAGGAGAATCAGAAGTTCCAGGTTATCTTAGCAAATTTGAGGCTAGCTGGCTTATACCACCAGATCATATCTCAAACAAACAAACAAACAACGACAAAACACCCAAGCTCCAAACAAAATAAAATCAAACAACCAAAAAACAACATCCCCCAAACAAAAACAAATTAACAAATAGAAATAAACACTCATTTAATAGGAGGGAAACAAATCRTTGGTGATTCCAACTATGTTCCAAAGACAATTGGGAAAACTAATAAGTAAACATTGGAATCTTAACATTAGAGGATCTAGAGAGATGTTTCAGAGGCTAATAGCAGYGRYTATGTAAGCATGAGGACTTCAGTTCAAACTCCAGAACCTCCCTAAAGCTGCTGTGTGGACTAGGGTATGTGGATAAACAGGAGGATCTCTGGGGCTTCACAGCTGTCAATCTAGCTCCCAGATCAGTGAAAGACCCTGTCCCTAGGGCAGATGACAGAAAGTGATAGATCAGGATGATTGATATTCTTCTCCTTTGGCCTCCACATTGGTCCAGGTGCATATACTGGCACATAGACACTATACTACTCTAAACTACACACACACACACACACACACACACACACACACACACACTGGTGTGATAAAGCTACAATTTTTTCAGTAAAAGCAACCTGAAATTTATATACCAAGCAAGAGTCATTAGGGAGTCAGAGAGAGATACTAAGTCTATTTATTGAGAATTCTGATTTTATATGCACAGTCTTATTTATAAATGTGCATTGTATAAACTTCAGTAGAAGACACAATAAAACCAACTTGCACGAGTTAAATGGAATGCTCTGTTAGTGTCTGACACATGCTTACTAGTGTACTGGGCAGATGGTGATAACTCCAGAGATGAGGCTTCACAACTCCACTGTGCTGCTCTAGGGTCAATCCAGTTGCTCATGTAAGACCCAGTTCAGCTCATTGGTTACTGTTCTCTTAAATTCTTCTCTGACAATAACAGCAGAAATTCTTGATACCTTTGGGGAATTTACTATTATAGATGCTTAGCCATGCTGCTACTCTATCTCTTCTGAATGTGCATGTGCATGGTCGTGTGTGTGTGTGTGTGTGTGTGTGTGTGTGTGTGTGTGTGTGCATTCACCCCACCCACAAATGCATAGGCTAGAGGTTAGCGTCTTCCTCAATCATTCTATGTCTCATTATCTTTTATCAAGGTGTATTATGTATGTATGTATGTATGTATGTATGTATGT
>BDUI01000796.1:115858-130835 GCA_002335545.1 Apodemus speciosus
TTACTTGTTGACCGATGTTCTCCTGTATTTCTTTAAGGGAGTTATTTAAGTCTTTCTTGAAGCCCTCTATCAGCATCATGAGATATGATTTTAAATTCAACTCTTGCTTTTCYGTTGTGTTGGGGTACCTGGRACTTGCTGTGGTGGGAGAACTGGGTTCTGATATTGCCATTTGACCTTGGTTTCTGTTGGTAGGGTTTTTGTGCTTCCCTTTCACCATTTGGTGCTAGTTGGTATTCTTGTCTCTGGCTGGAGTTTGTTCCTCCTGTGGGCCTGTAAGCCTGTATCCTTAATCCTCTGTGCTCAAAAGTGAAAACACTGCTGGGAGATCTCTCTCTCTCTCTCCTGGTGGGCTATGCACAGAAGGCTGTGGAGTTTCCTGGCTCCCCAGTGCAAATGGTTGCCGGCGGAAAGACTTCTGTCCCAGCTGCTCCACTGATCTTAGGCCCTGTGTGATCCTAGSTGGTCCCCTCCAGAGAGAAGGTGGAGATCTCACTCCCTCCTGGCGGGCTATGCACAGAAGGCTGTGGAGTCTCCGGGCTCCCTAGTACCAGAACTGAATGATCTTAGGTAGATCTCTTAAATTGTCTGTTCTTCAGTTTCTCCTAGAGGTGGGCCATAAGAATACTTATTTCTTAGGTTTGCTAGAAGTTTCCTGTGAGTTAATATTTATGCTTCAAATAGTGCTTAGCATAGTATAAATATCTCATAAGCTTCAGGTTGATAGGGAAGCTCTGCAATATTGGGCATGGCTCAAATTCAGTTTCTTAATTCTCCTGCCTCAGTACTGTGCCGCCAGCCACACACACAGCAAGCGGCTATTTTTTCACACCATTATATTTTTCTTTGAGCTTCCTTCTTTCCTTGGGTTTCTCTCCTTCCTTTCTCCAGTCTTTCTCTTCTGGTGAMTCTGTAAGTGAATTACCCATCTTTTATAATCTACAGCACAAAAGTCTACAGCTCTTAGACAAGGTCATCCTTACAGTGAGGTACTCATCAAACACTTCCTCCCCTGAGCTGATTTTTTACCTGGATGTTATCAAACCTCTTAGTCTGGACCTTCTGGAGTGGGACAGATATGGCTCAGACTCTGTTTCAGCCATCTCGGAGCCCTGCTATGTTGCGCATGTGTCTTAATTGATAAAAAGAAGTGATAAGTGGCATCTTATTTAGTCTCATGTAATCACATGTTATGTATTCCAAGCATGGGCTGGGGGTGAGATCCCAACAGATCCAGTGCTGTTATAGTACTGTGCATACACAGCATCCTATGCTRTTTAATTCAGGCTTTACATGTGTGTCCTCATCAGGTTCTGCCCCTGATTCACTCTGTTTTGTAATCCTGTATCTCCTCCAGTCAGTGGTTGCTTATATGGATGATTGCAAGAACTCCCTGGGCCCTACACTAACTATCTTATTGGGATGAAGTCAGCAATACAGCCTCACAGGCCTCTCGATCCTTGCTCCCAGGAGGTCTGTTTTGTTTTTCTAGTTGAGGGAAGTGAGTCTACACCTGAAAGGTGGCAATATGTTCTAAAGGAACAGGTGGTGCCAAGGGGCAGAGGTGTGAGGGGTAGGGAGGGAGAGAGGAAGGGAGGGAGAGGAGGGTCTAGGGTTTTGGCAAGCAGGGCTGTGCTGGCTGTAAGAAGAGGCAGCAGGCCAGGGAGCATCTAGACCCCAAGGTAGATATCAGAATGGCTCTGTCGATGGAGAGAGGACTGTCAGTAAGAGCAGAGAGAACGAGTCTGTATGCAGCCTCTCCTTAGGAGGGTATGGTTCCCCGCCACTCCCTTCCCTCTGCTCACTTGCCTGGCTAAGAAGACAGAGCCACGTGTTTTCAGTTGTATTTTTCCCTCAGCATCTCTACTCCCTGCTTCCCTGTGTCCTTTCATTCAGAACTACCCACTCATCGACGCTGGTCACACATGTTCTCTCTTCCATCTTTGCGCATTACCTTTTTAAGACCCACAAAGGAACTGCTTTCATCATTTCATACTGTTGTGTGCACTTGAACACAAAACACTGTCTGGCACATCCCAAGTGCTGAGTACATATTTGTTAAGTGAGTGACTCACAACACAAACCGCAGTGGCTATTCGTGTTTTTGCATATGATCATTTAGTCATTTGCTCTTTCAAACTTTTGAATTACAAGTCACATGAAAGAAAGTTTGCAGTTTAGTTGGGTTTGGCAACTGTCAGTACCTGTGTAGCAAATAACATGCTTGATACCTGGAACATACCTATCACCCCAGAAAGAGTTCCCTCCAGTGCCTCTTGGTGGTTCATACCCCTGGCCCCAGGCAAACACAGAAGAGGTTTTGTTTTAATGTTACTTATATATTGGTTTTCTTTTCTCCTGCATTTCATATAAATGGGCTCAAGTTCATGTCCTCTTTCCTTCAGCACAGTGCTTCTATGCTGGGCATGTGGTGGCTCATTTGAGTAGTACGGCTCATTTTGCTTTGTGACTGTGGGTGAGACTGGGGTTCCAGATTAAGGTTATCTGGTTGGGATTGAAACACTTCTGGTTGGGAAGTGATAAAACCTCCAAGGCTGGCAGTTTTATCTAAGATCGAAGTAGAGTAGCAGCCACGATCATAGTACCTTACAAAAGTAGATCGAGGAGTCAAATTAAACACACCAAGTTCTTAGAACAGTGCCTAGCACAGCGTTGGCATTTAGGTATTGTTAGCAATTAGAATTAGTGTTTTCATTTGGCAAATGAAATCTTTACAAATCCTAAGTTACAAACCTCTCAATTGCAGGATGGACTGGAACCACAGTTCAATGACTTGGCTCATATATTGCTATCTCCTAGATTCTGTCTGTTCCCTTTCATGCCAGACACAGAAAGGGGATAGAAGGGGGAGAGAGGGGTGCTTGGGGACATCTGATCCTCCTACTTCAGTGTCCATTGATGCTCTAGCTAATTTGCCATCCCTGCTTCTTAGTCTTATCTCTGCCTTGGTCTGCTGAGGGGGCTGGCTTGGGGCACCTTGCCCTTTGCTCCCCTCCTGGGCTTTCTCAGGCAACTTAGCCCCATGCCAGGAACACCTCTTGCAATCACATAGCATCATCCCCGCAAGAAGCTAATTTGATAAACCCCACTCCAAAGCTCATTGAACCTGTCTATAACGATGCTTAATTAAAGCACAGAAACTTTGAAGAGATAGCAAGTTACTGCTTAATGCAATACCGGAGTGCCACTATTCCACCATCTGCCTTCTCTGCTGTAATTGCTTCCTGACATTTGTTTATTTTAATTAGGAGAACAGTCTTGATCAAGAGGGAGGGCAGGCAGGGTCAAAACTATTGGGGAGGAGGGAGAAAGTGGGAGGGGGGCTACAGTGTAGTGGTGATGGCCTGAAGTGGAATCGTTCTTATCTTTCTAGTGCCTTCCATCTTCCCATGAGGATGGAATTAAGGGAGTCTCTTAATGACAACGAAAGGTTGAGTCTGGGATAGTATTCTCAGAATCTCTGGATGTCCTTTGGGGAGTCTGAGAATTTTTTTTTTTTTACTAGAAGTTAAGGTTTCTATCTTGTTAGGAAGGATAGAGTCCAATCCTAGTGTGTTGATCTCTGCAGAATTATTTAGATTACTGTGACCCAACAGAGGCACTTCTAGCACCAACAGGGTCTCAGAGTAGAGGAGCAGGGCAGCTCACTCACGTCCATCATGTCTATTGGTACTACAGAATGCCTGGTTATCTTTGAGAGTATGCTGGTCCTTATGCGTGAAAATTATTCATAAGTATAATCAAGGCTGCTTTGAAGAAAGCACTTTCCTCTAGAAACATTTTATTTCCCCGTAGCCTATGTTGGAGAGTACTGCGTGGATCTTTGTATCCTCTTTAATTGAAATCAAAAGCTTGAGATGCCCYGTGCAACAGGTGATTCTCACTCAGCCTACTGGCTCTCTTGAGGACCTGCTGGTTTCTGGTCCCTCCTCAGCGTCGAGATGCCATTGTGGGAAGGGTTCCTTTTGGTGCCCTTCTATTGAACAGGTCTTGAGAGTGGAGTTTTGTTTTCCCTAGGCCTGCCTGGTTGTCTAAACAAAGTTTAAATTTTCCCTGACTCAGAAGATGCCCTCAAGGCCAAAGTCATTTCCATACTTCCCTTGGTTCCCCTTTCCTGTGGACTGTCTTCCCTTCTATCTGATAAGCATTTTAAGAGGACCTGGTTTATATTTTACTTGTATTTCCAGTTGTCTTACTAGAAATAGCTCTCCATTACCAGAAGGTCTCTGATAGTTTTTAAAGTACACATTTTTTTTTTTTTTTTTTTTTTTTGCTTAGAGCAACAAACTTTTCATGTTTGTTTTAAATGAACTCTCACACAGGATTTTCATACCAAAAGTATAGCAATATGAAATAAAAAAAAAAAAAAAACAGAAGTGAAACTATTCTAGTTAACGTAGGGCTGCTGAGTCCCGGAGTTTGGCAGCTAGCTTCTCTCTTATTGGACATGTTAGAGCACTGCTAAGGACCTGAGTTTCATGGGCGTGGTTCATAAAATCATTTTCTAGGGAGCTTTTGATTTGACTAAGAGTGAGGAAGCACAGCTTTTAGCAAGACACATCTAGTGCTTTCCTTGGAAGCAAATGGTTCTTGATATTTTCAGATCTAGGCTGGAAGCCTAGATCTTGGGCAGGGTGCTATAACGAATGACAGAGTGTGCTGTGCCAGTATCAGAGCACCCCTGTGAAGGAAGGGCTGCGAGAAGGAGGATGCTCTCAGTCCTTTTTAGGAAGATTGGTCTGAAGCAGCAGTAGGATGAGGGGGATGGTTGGGGTATGAGGCAAGGGTTCTCTAACAGGTCTGCATCAAACAGGATTGCTTAGGGATGTGACACAAGAAAGAATTACTTCCATGAGTATAGAGGGGAGGAGGGAGGAAGGATTAGGCAATGGATTACCTTTTCTCTCTTTCAAAATACCTGATGAAACCAACCTAAGGAAGGAGAGGGTTTATGTCAGTTCATAATTTGAAGAGATTGAGGATCTGTTCTGGGGGAGAACGCATGGCTGTGTATGCTTGAGGCAGTGGGCCATTGTATACCTCTTGGTTAGGAAACAGAGAGAGATGAACAAGAATGGATACTGGGCTATAAGACCTCAAGGCCTGTCTCCAAGGACCTACTTTTTCAAGGAAATCCTTATCTCTTATAGTTTCCATAATTTCCAAGCCAGTGCTGTCAACTGGGGACCAGGTATTGGAACAAATGAGCCCAGGGGGACAGTTCACATTCAAACTGCAACAGATAAGACCCTCAAAATGTCATACAGTTCTGAGAAATCCCCAGCTAGACTCAGGGGAGTCTCCTACCAAAAAGGTTTGTTGTCAGAGGAATGGATCCCTCATAGGGCAGGGTAGCAATTTTACTAGTGTCCCCTGTAATCTTTTGCCATTGACTGGAAGCATCCCCAAGGGAGTAGGCGTCACTCAAACGCTTGATAGGTCCAAAGTGTGGCTGATGGGGGTCTTGTCCCTTCTTCATTCTACAGCAAGTACTCTTGACAGAGATATTTCTGATGTCTTTGTGACTGGCCCATAGGAAAGAGCCACCCAAAGAATAATGAAACATTTACTGAAAGCAACTTAGAAGAACAAGTGTATTTTTCTAGACCAAGGAGGCAGCTGGTCTCAGCCAGAGGCTTGTCTATTCCCTATCGGAGTTCTTTAGAGCAGACCTTTGGTCACAGATCTCTCTTCATTCCCTGAGGGCCTACTGACTTGTCAGACCATATAATGTCACCTCTTCTCTTAACCCCCTACATTGTTTTCCATTGCTTCTGACTGCACGCATCCTTCCTCCTAGCCTTTTTAGCCTGAGTCCTCCCTCTACCTCCTCCCTCTCTGTGTTCTAAGCCTTGTCCTCCCCACCCCAGCCCTTTGGTCTTTCAGTTTCCTGAAATAGGTGTTTCCTATTTGGTTTGCTCATTCTTGTTATAGTTTTTTTTTTCTCACAATGCTGTCTCTTCCTAGACTTCTCTTCTCCTTCTCTAATTTGGTCTTTTTTCTAGCATTAGATTTGCTTCTCTGGGGAAGGTCAAAGTCCTATCTTCATGGCTCTCTCCATCTCTGTCCATGTGTAGGAATCTATGCCTCAGAGGGCTTTGTCCCAGCACAGTCTTAGATCGCCCAATCTGATTGTTCAATCTCTGATTCTCACACTTGACTGAAATCTCCACAAGGGTAGGGCCTACATCTGTCTTTGCAGATCAATGCACACCAGGCCCAGCACCCTGGGGATGCTCAGTCAAAATGATTTATTCTAGGGACTTGTCCAAAGGGAGGAGGAGGGAAAGAGATCATTTGGTTATCTATTAAGTAAAAATAATGTACAAAAGAAAAGGAAAGTGGAAACATACTTTCAGAGACTGCATGGTGAGTAGCTTTAAGGTCCTTGTCAATCTCTTTGCGTAGAGTAGCGGCTAGGGAGGTGGATGGAGTCCCCATCCGTACCTGCGTTGGGAACAAATAGGATCTAGATCTGAGTCTGACATCTTTTTCATTCTCTTTTGACTCTGACCTCAGTGTTTTGCATGTGTGACTTGAAGGCAGATGCCAGGATTCAACATGGACTACAGTCTCACTGTTAATCTAACATTGAGTAAGCCATTAGCCTGTTTGACTGTGTGTCATCTTAATGTGGGAACGCTAATGGTTTCTTTAAGTGAAAATTTTGAAAACTAAACGGGATAAGATAGAACAAGTTTATTTTGTAATTACCCTATATTGCAAATGTACCAGTGTATGATGTTTTATTTCTGTTTGGTAAAAGGATTCACAAAAGGATGGAGGTAGGAGAGGGTTGGGCAGCATCCAGGCTGTTTCTACTGATTTTACTTCTGAGCCTACTCTGGCCCTATATATAGAATATTTTATATATTTTTAAATTGTGAGTTGTCTGAAATTTCTGACATTTTTTGGAGCATCAACTCTTTGAAGGAGAGAGGAAGTCTGAGGATTTTCTTAAAGGAATGTTATAGCCTATTGGCCCATGTGTCCCATCAATGAAAGGAAGGAGCCAAAGCTAATTTGCTCTAAGGACTCTCTCAGTTGGAAACCACACAAATAATCCTTATGAGTGGAAAATACTGGAATAGGGAAGTGAGGATTTATTACTAGCTAGATGCACAAACTGAGCCCAGAGCACAAGGAACCTGTCATCACTTTAATGTGGGAGGATTGTTAGATCCCGGGGGGGGGGGGACGACTTTCTGGTACCACATGTAGTTATATGTGAGAAACGGAGAAGGAAACAGATTTTGTGGAAATTGGTTTACTGGAAGTGTTTACCAAGAGAAGGAAAATCCAGTGATAGCCATTTTGGAACTGGAGACAGACTAGGAAATGTTTGAAGTGATATCTACCCTGTTAGAAACTGGCGTCACAGAAAATGCTGTGAGATTTGGGGTTCAGATGTCCTTTTGTGCATGTTTGTGCCAGTCACCTCTTTTGCCATCCTGACAAATGACTTGGCATAAGCAACTTAAAGGAGAAAAGATTTATTTTGGCCTATAGTTTCAGGGGTATTGATCCATGATGGCAAAGGTGTGGTCAAGCAGAGCTATTCACATCATGGTGGTCAGGGAGCAGAGGGAAGGGAACAAACAGTAGAAGTGGTCTMCCAACTTCTTTTCCCAACCAGGCTCCATCTCCCACCAGTCACCACCTCCCCTAGAGCTGTCATGTTCTGAACCATATTGAGGTTAACAGCTAAGATTAACCGTTATGACCTCGTCCTGTGTTGGATCCAACTGTTTACCGTCACTGCCTGTTTGGGTTGTTGGTTTTTGTAGGTGTGTGAGCCTTGTGTGGTCTTCTACTTCCTGTCTGTGTTCCGAGCTTTTGCCCTTCCTGTCTTCCTCTTCAAGAACATCCATCCAAGAGAGTCATTCTTGCATGTAGTCCAAGCAGCAAAACTTGGCTGATTATACATGCCAGGCTTAAACATAAAGTAAAAGAGAAAATGGGAGCAAGTTTKGTTCATTTTTTTTATTAGAAAGTATGATGTTAAAAACTTCAATTGGCTTTAGGTCTTGCTACCATGTTCGGCAACTCTTTCCTTTCTCTATTTTAGCCTTCTGAGACTAGAAGATTTCTTAGCAAATGTAAAAATGATCACATTAAAAGACAGATTTTTTTTCTTCCCCCTTAAAGGCATCAAGTTAATTGTATTTCTTGGGGTTGTCTGTTCTTCAGTCTAGGTGTGAAATACAGCTTGTAGATAATAATAGTTTGCATTTTGTAAACATTTTAAGTTAATTAATTTATTCTTATTAATTTACTTATTTACTTTACATCCTGATCACAGCCTCCCTTTCCTCCTCTCCTCTCAGTCCTTCCTTCTTCTTCCACTTCCCCTGCCTTTATGCTCATAGAAGGGGATGTCTCGCACGAATATCAACTGCCCTTGGCTTATCAAGTTTCAGTAGGACTAGACTTACCTTCTCTTATTGAAGCTAGACAAAGGAGCCCAGTTAGAGAAAGGGGTTCAAAAGTAGGCAAGAGTGTCAGAAATAGCATCTGCTCCAGTTGTTAAGGGTTCCACATGGAAGACCAAGGTTTACATCTGTTACATATGTGCAGGGGACTTAGACCTGCCCCATGCATGCTCTTTGGTTGGGTTCAGTCTTTGTGCCCTGTTATTTGACATATTTAATTTCGCTTGGACTTTCTGATGTCTCTCTGGCCAGCATTTATTTACATTCCTGTTGCTCAGATGAGGAAACTGAGGTCCAACCTGACAAAACTCAATGGACCAATGTCCTGTCTTGTGTGAGGTCCTTTCTTTTCTATCTTGTTTTACACAGTCGAAGTGATAGCGGCTGAGACTCAGGACCCCTGAAACATCACAGTATGAGCTTCACAGTGGCTAACAGGAGCTTCCACAGGTTGGAGAAAAGTGATGAAATTTCCAGCCATACAAACTTCCTGTTTTACAAACTTCCTGTAGGAAGGAAGTTTTACAAACTTCCTGTAGGAAGGAAGTTTTACAAACTTCCTGTAGGAAGGAAGTTTTACAAACTTCCTGTAGGAAGTTTGTAAAAGTGATTAGTTTCTTTCACAGTTTCAGTTACCTAAGGCAACTCTATCTGACAAACTGCCACAAGGTAGGTGAGTATCTAAAGGTGGTGGGAATGCATCTCCGGTGCCAGGCTGGCAGGACCATGTTTCCTCTGAAGGTTTTTAAGGGGACATTTTACATCCCCTAGTAGCTTCTGGTGTTTTTGGTGACCCTGGGTGTTTTTTGTCTTACTGTGACATCTTTTGAGTCTGACCTCCATTATCCCATGATGGTTTTATCGCTGTGTCCTTGTGTCCGGGTCTCTTTCCTCTTCTGGGATCACTATTCATTAGATGTAGGCCACTGCCCTCTTAATTTCTTTTCCTGCTTGTTCAAAAACAAACAAACAAACAAACAAACAAACAAACTGACTCAAGGGAGAAAGGGTTTATTTGAACACTAGATTCGAGGCAGAACAATAGGAACTTGAAGCAGCTCGTCACATCGCATCCACAATCTGGAAGCAGAGAGCAATGGATGCTTGGCAGCTGGCTTTCCTTTTCATACCGTCCAGGACCCAGGCTTAGGGGATGGTGCCACCCACTTTTCCTACCTCAGATAGCACAGTCAATGTAATTCCCCACAGCCATGCCAAGAGACTAAATACTCTTTCATGAGTCTGCCTAGAGGCTTGTCTTTTAGGTTAATCAGGTTCGCACCATCACATTTCTGATATGACCTCATCTTAAAATCCAAGCACGGACTCCATTCCCAAATGAGATACAGGGGTCAAGACTTCAGCAGATCTTTTCCAGACCAACTCAGGAAACAGTTCCACTCAGGCCATCTAATCTTGGCCTGCCATTCCTATTTGTTTGATAGCAAAATAGTATTTTTTGATTTTTAAAAATATTTCATTTTTAATTTCAATGCTATATATGTGACTCTCTCTGTGTGTGTATGTGTGTGTATGTGTGTGTGTGTATGTGTGTATGTATGTTTGAATATGGTTATGTGAGTGCACATGCTGGCTGAGGCTAGAGATGTCAGAATATCCTGGAGCTGGAGTTACAGGTAGTTGTAAGCTGCATGACCTGGTTGTTGGGGACCAACTTAGAGACCACTGGAAGATTAGTGTGTACTCTTAACCAGTGAATGAGCCATCTCTCCAGCCCTTTCTGTCTGTCTGTCTGTCTGTCTGTCTGTCTGTCTGTCTGCCTTCCCTCCTTCCTTCCTTTCTCTCTCTCTCTTTCTTTCTTTCTTTCTTTCTTTCTTTCTTTCTTTCTTTCTTTCTTTCTTTCTTTCTTTCTTTCTTACCTTGTTACTTTGTTTATTTTTCTTTTTTTCTTGAGACATTTATATTTTGAGACAAAACCCACTCTGTAGCTCAGCCTGGATTCAAATTCATTGGTGGTGTTCCTAGCTTCAACCTCTGTGATGCTGGGATTACAGGAGTGAGTTACCGTGCCTGACAAAAGGTCTTCCTTTAAAAAGTGACAGTTTGCTTACTGTTGATGGTAGTTTTTTATTTAATAAATGTCTAAATTTCAGGAAAATATGACCTTTCATTCAAATAAACATATTTGTCTCCAGTAATTTCTTTTGCAGGGAAAAAATGGCAAATATAGATTTAACAAGTACAGCTATTCATTTTCAGAGTGAATTGTTCTTTCTCTTTTCTGAGTAGTAAGTCTTAACCAGGAAAATTTGGGGGATGCTATTGTCACCTAGTAGAGGCCAAAGATGTTGTTAAATGTTCTTAAATGCACAGGTAACCATCATAGCAAATAATTACCTAGTGTACAATATTAATAGCACTTAGGTTAAAAACCCCATTTTAGAGAGAACTTTCATGATATTGACAAAAGCCTGCAGGAAATGTTTTTCATGATTTTATATACATTTACAAGCCTAGGTAAACAACATATGGCATTATGTTGTTCTGTATGAGTCTTCTTTAAATTTATATAAATAGTATCATCAGATATTCTGTATCTTGATTTTTCTAAGTTTTTGTAACTACCCATGTTGATATATATGCACATATATAATATACATATTAATTTCTCTAAACTGATCTGTTTTTCTTGAAAATTTGGCTTAGTCTTTAGCGGCTGAGCTGACTCTCTGCCTGTGTTTTTCTTTTTCTGTCTTAGCTTGGGACCATGACTAGGGTAGAAACGGGAGAATTACTTGGGCCTAAGAGTTTGAGGCCAGCCTGGGTAGTATAGTAAGACTTCTATCTTAAAGGAGGGATTATTTGCCGACATAAAGAGTTGTTAGTCCATATTCTCCATTAGGGCCACTGTGGATTGGGGGCGGGGTGGTAATTACATTTTATTTCCTAGTAATATCTCAGTATAGAAATCTAAGCCAGATGTGTGGTTGGAAAGCAGCCCTATTTGGGAGATGCAAATCCTTTTAGGATGTCTGTCCAAGGCCTAGGACCTACAGTGGCTTGTATCACTTCTCTCATCTGCTGTCTTCCTTGGCTTTTCCTATGTTTAACATTCCATCAGTATTATCCTTTTCCTTTGGGACTAGAACTGACCAAAGGATCAGCCAACTGTGGAATCGGGGATTTCTGAAGGAGATTCCTCTCAATTAACAGGCCGTGGGTGTCAAATAAACTCTTGGCCATCAGTCCAAGTTCCATGTGTCTTCTGGCCTGGTTTCTTCTGGGGCCTTTCTCCTTGGCTTATAAATTCTGGTTTTGTCTCACTGTGCCTGCACAGTATGCCTACTTTGTTCTTGGCCATGTACACATTTCTTCCCCTATAGAAGGACAGCATCCAGGTTGGATGGGGCCCATATTAATGACCTCATTTTAGATTACTTACCTTCTTAAAGAATATACTGATAAATGAAGTTACATTGGGCAAGAATTTTGTGGGGGATCCATTTAAGGAATCTCAAAGCAATCTCTCTCCATGTACAGGACAAATATTCCTAGGAGATGGTGAGGTGACAGTACACCTTGTGTGAAATCCAATACTAAGAACTTYCTTATGATTAGTTGGAGGATTTCAAACCTTACATTAAAGCTAAAGACAGTAGAACTAGGAAACCAAGTTCTGAAGGAAACCAGATAGGATAATAATTTTTGGAGACTTCCTCATCTAGTTTTGAGAAACCTCATCAGATAGCCAGAGGTGATTATATAGTCAATGTTGACATGATTAATGCCAAAACTAATCAATCATGAGTCTAAATGGAACACACTTCTGACTGAGGTAGAAGACCTGGACTTGTTCTTGACTTAGTTTCCTACTGGGCTACCTCAAGTGGCTCAGCCCCAAGGCATCAGTTTGCCCATCTTTACAATGGAGATAATAAGTGTGTTGGTCTATTTCTGCAAGAATAGGATGAGAACAGCACTTGGTATCTGGTGAATTTTCAAAAATGTTGTTTCTGGAATCTGTATGAGGATATTGGACTCTTTCCTATTTGCCGCAAGGAGCTGCCTTAGAAGTCTGGGAGTGATCTGTTTAAGTGTGGGTTTCAGAAAGTTAATTCTGGCTTGGAGGCTGTGCAGAAGGAGAGGTGGCAGTGGGGGAGACATTGGGAGTATGAAGATCAGCTATTAGAGAGCTCCGTCTGGACTGAGTTAGCGAGGTGAGTGGGTTGTAGGAAGGAAGGGCAGAGGCATGTAGAAAAGGGCAAAGAGGAAGCAGGAAAAAGAGAGATGTAGAGGATAGCACTGGGATGTAAGAAAGATGGMTGAATGTAGTAGAGAGAAGGGAGGGGAGCATTCCTTGTTGAGCCTGCTGAAGGGAGGAGGACTTAAAGGAGTGACCAATTCAGAGCAATGGTTAGAGGGACATGGGTGAGGGAAATAGTGAGTTTGTTTTTGATCCACTTATAGCTGGGTTGCTTGGGGACCCAGGACTGAGATTGCGAGAGAGAGAGAGAGAGAGAGAGAGAGAGAGAGAGAGAGAGAGAGAGAGAGAGAGAGAGAGAGAAAGAGAGAGAGAGGGTTGTGAAGGCATCTGCAGACAGAACCATGAAGAACACTGTTGTCCAGAGGTAGGAATAGAAGAGCAACTGGAATGACACCTGGAGAGGAAGGAGGGCAACTCTGGGAATGGACAGGAAGAGAGCCAGAGTGGGAAGACTGCAGGAAGCATGGCTTTGGGCAGGGCAGGCATATAGGTACTGGTTTGATTTGAGTATTTCAGAAGCCACTGATAACTTTAAGAAGAGCTGTGTGAGTTGGGGACATGTCAGGTCTAGATGCCAGAAGGCAGAGGATGGGGAGGGGGAGAAAAGAAATCTCAGAGATTATGAATTTTGATAGAGGGAAGATTGCAGAGAATATCCTGAAGAGGGGGAAGATTCTCGTTTCTTTTTCAGGTTATTGGCAGGCTGCTGAGCTGTGGGTGAGGTGGAAATGCTATCATTGGAGCCTGGAGAGAGAGAGAGAGAGAGAGAGAGAGAGAGAGAGAGAGAGATCTAAGAAATGTTGCTAAGATGAGGGCCTGGGGAGGTGGGAGAGTTTGGAAGAAGAGAGCTGGGGGAGTCAGATGTGAGGGGACCATTTCTTTTTTTTTTTTTTTCCTGTTTTAAGTTGAGAGAGGAAAGGAGTAGGTATGTGCTGACAAAGGATATAGCTGAAGGGAAGGGGGAAAGTTCAGGGTTTTGTGATGGTCTTCCTAGCAAAAAAGGGTCCCTATTGACATTTGCTGGGTGAGCAAGATGGAAAGGGTTTGGAAGATATAAAGAAGAGGAGAGCGATTGGGGGAATGTTACAGATCGCTGACTAACTGGGCCAGGAGTGGAACATGGCGGTAGTTGCATTCATTGACATCATTTGGCTGATGGTTTCTGAAATGGACCCATTGTTCTGGAGCAGAGGAAGCCCAAGGAGGAGGACCAGGAATGAGAGAACCATGGTGTTCTCTTTGGATAAGAAGTGAAGATGATGAGACAGAAAAAACATGTGATGCTGTGGGTGTAAAGGGTGCAGAGTTGTGACTGTCCTTAGAATACAGACAGGGATCACAGGGACATGGGCCTGCCCCTCAGGAGACAGATGGGGCATCAACAGGGACATGGGAAGTAGAAAAATAGTTGAGAGAGTTGTTCAGATGATAAATAGTTGTAGGAGAGTTTCAGGTTAAGTAGTTTTTAAAGGAGTGAGAGGAAGGTATAGTTCCTTAGAGTGGAGGTGTCAGGAGCCATTATGTCAGAGCAATGAACACATGGCCACTGAGTACTGTGATAAGAGTTAGTGTACACAATGGAAGTTACAGCAGCCAAATGTCTTAGTCAATGTGGAAGAGTGATTTGGGGGAGATGCATCTGTAAGTTATCATGACCTAACTGCAAAAGTCTTGCTGGTGTGCCACAGTAAGCATTGTTTGGCTTACAGATGAGAAGCCTGTCAATCTAGACCAGGATTCATGAGGAAATTCTGCAGATCTTGCTAGTGTCTGTTGGATGGGGTTTAGTTGGTTAGAYTGGCCATAGTTGGGCTGGATGACTGACACCTCTTGGGACTGACAGGCTAACCCACCCATGCTGGCAGGTATTCAATAGAGCTAAGAACTCCCTTCAAACATTTTGTCATGTCATGCCTGAAAACATTTTTTTTTTTTGTCCAAAGCAAATTATGTGATCAAGCCCAAAGTCGAGGTATGAGGAAGTATACTACTTCTGTGGATGGGCAAGAGTGATATTTTTTCTTTTTTCTTATTGGATATATTCTTTATTTACATTTCATTTCCATTTTCCTGGTTCCCCACTCCCCAAAAGGAGTGATATTTTTAAATAATACTACCMCCAGTTAACCACAGGTGGTAGGTCAGAGCTAGGAAGAGGAGTTGAGGTAGGATCATAGTTGGCATTGCACGCTCAAGCGATCTCAGAGTATTCACATAATGACAAAAAGAAAAGATGATGGCTATACTGCTTCCATCCTCAGACACAGGGGACCTGACAGAGAGTGTTTGGCAAAAAAAA
>BDUI01000797.1:117007-128092 GCA_002335545.1 Apodemus speciosus
TCAGTAGAAAAATGGTGATGATGATGATAATGGTGGTGATGGTAATGGTAGTGATGATGGTGGCAATGATGGTGATGGTGGTGGTGATGATTCCTGTTAACACGGTTGCTGTGGGGATTTAATATATTAAGAGAGGCTGGGAATATTGCTAGGTGGTAATTTGCAAGCAGTGAATGCTCTGATTTCAACCCATAGCACTACAAGGAAAATAATAATGTAACCGGGCTGCGTACAATCTGGCTAATAATAATTGCTCAGTAAACAATAGCTATTATCAGCATTATCAGAGGGATTTGTGTCAACACACAGCTGAAGTAAGAAGTCCATTGGGCTCTTCAGCACTCCCAGTTATGCTGGCTTCTCAGACACCAGTGCGTAGCCTGGCTAAAAATGTAAAGAACCACAATGAGTTCTCCATTTTTAATATTTATATTGTGTAAAGTATAGCATTTATAAACATAAAATGTCTCCTCTGTCTTTTGAAGCAATCAGAACAGCCCAGTAAGGGAAGCCTACCAAGCTGTCTGCCTCCCACTGGCAAGACCTTGCTTCAATAACTAAGTGACCGTCTAGGTCACACGGCGAATTAGTTACAGAACTGGGGACAGAAGGAGGATTTCTGGCTTTGGGTGGAGGCGCTCTCAGGGGTTACTCTGCACTCAGTTGCTTTGCTCCTGTTTTGATTCAAGAGACACTCACACATACCCCCCCTTCGGCCACTCTGCTAAATAAGTTCTGCTGATCCGAGGATGAATTAAATAGATGCTTGCCCTCTAACCAAAATAATTTAGGAAAACATTCCACCCCATCTCCAGGGAATGCAATAGAAAATGTTTTTACCCATTATATGACCCTCAGTCTTTCAAAAACTTTACTCAATCAAGTTTAAAAAAAAAAAAAAAACAATTCTTCCTGGACCCATACCTTATAAAATTAAAAACAAAAAAAAAATTACTAAAGTCATTAGAGTGAAATTTCAAAAGCATGGCTTTTTTAACTTGCTGAATTTGTTCTTTTTTTCTTTTTTCTTTTCTTTTTTTTTTCTTTTCTTTGTTCAAATTAACTATACTGACAGTGAGGTTGGCCTGCTTGCCAAAAGAAATCTAAAATTTGATGGCAATGTGTATTATTTTCAACACACACATTTTTTTTCAAAGCTCTTAAATGCCTTTGAGTCTAGATACCCTCTGGCTTTGCTTTGACCCCAGCCCCTATGAGACTCATACATAAAACGCTGGTGGCTCCAGAATGTTCTGTCCTTGAAAGACATCTGTCAATCTCCATCTCCCTCTCCCTCTCTCTCTCTCTCCTTCTCCCTCTCCCTCTCTCCCCACCTCTCTCTCTCTCTCATCAAAAGTCCCATTAATTCCTCTATGACTAAGGAACTTTAGGGTCAACAGAATTTGGGGTCTATGGGGATTTCAGAAGACGGACAAGCTCAGGCTCCACTGTCCAGAAACTTGGGGTAAAGCCAGACCCTGCTACAAGTATTTAAAAGGGAGGTAGCTCAGAGCAGCGTTCCCTACTTACTGTCCTGAAATTAAGTATCATTCTGCTAGCGCCCAATAATAACAGAGGCTCTTACTATGTAAGAGGTAAGGAACCGCCAAAGACTTCGCATACAGTATTTATAAATCCTTATGAATAAGAAAGGGTTTGTAATTCCTGCTTTATGGTGACACATTAGGGAAATAAGGATGTCTACGAAGGTCCCATAAAAGGGAAAAGTGGGGCTTGCCGAGCTCTCAACTCTTCTGACCTCTCTCATCTCCACCGCTGCCGCCTCAGCTACGTTCCCTCAGGGCCGTGAGACCAGCCCTGAAGACTCTGCACACAGGAATCTTCACTTCTTGTTCTAAACATATTTTCTAATTGCCACCTACCAACCCAGCTCTATATTAGGCACTGAAGAATGTTAACGAACAATTCTGGGTCTGGCTTCGTCCTTGACTTGGGGGAAGAACTGTCTCTTTTTCCAGTGATCTCTGTCTTTTTTTTTTTTTTTCAACGAGCCACTAGAAATTAGCACATTCTTTCTGGGGCTATTGAACGGAGAGATAAGTACGTTTTAAAATTTAACTGCGTTCTTAGCAGTCTTGACTCTCATAGATCCCTTTAAGAACATCCCTGTCAAAGTGACAATTCAAAACGCCTGTTCAGAAGACTTGAGTCACCTCGAGAGCGTTATGTTTTTGTTTTGTTTTTGGAACACAACTAATTGCCTTTATTTCGGTATGTGTCCACATTTCAACATTTAGTGGTCCTGAACAGAGTGGGGAATGGGGCGACGAAGTGTAAAGACATACCAAACCATTCTTAGAACCACAGAGACTGGAGCTGGCCTCTCTGTTCAAACGTCTTGAGATTCTCGGTTATAATTAGCTGTAGATTCCGTGTCCTGTAGGGCAGTCAGAATTGCATTGTTCAGGATTTAAAACTCGGAATAGGGTGTGGTAAGGGGCAAAGTGGAAACGGTCTTCCAGCAAAATGTCTTCAATCCTATGTGCTGCGTTAAAAAGGAGATGCTTTCACAATGTAGATGTTGGAAGTTAAGCTTGACATATGGGTGTCATTCACATGAGAAAATAAGTTTACTCTGAGAAAGGCAGCCTGATGCAAGTTCAGTGGACACACACTGGCATCCGCCCCCTCAAGACCGCTTCTCAGATCTGTGCAAGTTTGTCCTCTTTAAACTCTTAGCAACTGGATTTCATGTGAGTTGGTTCAACCTTCACCCTCCTTTCCTTAGCAAATTAGACCAATGTTTTCTTCTCCCTAAATGACCTGGAAAGGGAAAGCTAAAAAAAAAAAAAAAAAAAAAAAAAAAAAAAAAAAAAAAAAAAGCTGGAACAAATTATATTCTAATGAGTCGTCAAAGATTGCTACACATCCACCTGGATTCCACTCAAGTTGGGAGACTGAGTGCTGGACACACCCACTCCAGTAATGTCTGGTAATGCTATCTCAGGTTTCACACAATTGAAAGATGACCCTGTCCATATTTCTACACAAAGTCCAAGCTCATGCTCTGACTTGCCTCTCTCTACCCACCCTTGTGACCCAAGGCAGAGTTTAAATTGGCTTCTCTACCTTAGGAAAAAAATCTTCTTCCTCAAGTACCTTATACAGAGCCTCGGAGGACCAAGGAGGCATCCGTAGTTCTCAAGGAGCTTATGAGACTAATGAGGGGACAGAGGTCAATAAGGAGGCGACAGAGAAACGGGAAGTAACCAGTACGAACCAGCAAAAGACCACTGCAAGAAAACACAATCGCCAACGGGAGCAATTGAGTAAGGGAGTAAGCGCCCAGGCCCTTAGCTGTGCAAGAAAATCAAACTGTGGCGAACAATCTGTTAAATAATTTAAATAAGCCACAGTAGTTACGATTTCGTTTATTCCTCACGGCCATCACCAAGATGGATATTGACATGTCCCCGCCATGAAACACTTGCCTCCCTTTATGTCAGTGGTTCCCAGCCTGTGGGTAGCAAGATTACAGTTGTGACATGGCGGTGAAAAATAACTGTATGCTTGGGGGTCACCACAACACGAGGAACTGTATTAAAGGGTCTGAGCKTTAGGGAGGGTGAGAACCCCTGCTGTGCCTTCTTGCCCCCTCTTCCTCCCTCCACACTCTTTCTCCCCTTCTCTTTGTCTCCTCCTTATTGATCCCCGCCCCCCCCCAAATTTTCACCCCAGTGATGCTAGTCTCTTGTTTAATCACAGCTGATTTCTCAGTCCCAGTAAAGCAGAGGTATCATTTCCACAGTTTCTTAATCAAAGTACATCACGGGAAGAGCCCCCAACAGACTTTGGGGGGGGTTCCCCAAATTTCCTTCTTGAAGTTTCTAAGAGCTCCCATTGCTCTCAGCATTGCTGTCAGGTCCCCACAGCAGCTCTTCTCTCTCTCTCTCTCTCTCTCTCTCTCTCTCTCTCTCTCTCTCTCTCTCTCTCTCCCCGATTCCAGCCTATTTCAACCTTTTCCACGATCCTCCCCAAAAAGCAACATGGTCAGATCCACCACAGGAATAACTCCAGTTCCTGAGACCAGTTTCGGTTCTACATTTTTGCTTTCTGTTTCTGTGATTAAGCACTAGCCTAAACCAACTTGGGGAAGTTTATTTTCTCTTAGAYTTTACCATCCACAACCAAGGGAAGCCAGGGCAGAGCTCAAGGCAGCAGCAACCTGGAGGCAGGAATGAACCAAAGCAGAGAGCACAGAGGAGTTCTTCTTGCTGTCTTGCTTTCAGGCTAATTGAGCTGCCTTTCTTATAAAGCTCAGAGCCACTAGTCCATGGGCAGCATTCCGCAGGGTAGGTAGGTCAGGCCCTCCTCTATCAAGTCCCAATCAAGAAAATGCTCTACAGACACTCCCATAGACCAATCTCAGGATGGAAATTCCTCAATTGACATTTCCTCTTCTCAACTGCCTCTAGTTCACAGCAAGTTGGCAAAAATTAAACAGCACAGGACCCCAAATACATATGACTAGATTAAAAAAATCTCCAAATATATACTCAAAATACCAAAAATATAAAACAAAGAAATAACCTAAAGCTGTCAAGGGAAATCACCAATTCACAAAAGCAAACACATCAGAGAAACACTGGATCCCTCATCTGCAACCCTAAAAGCCTGAAGTGGGGTGCGTGGATAACTGCCAACCCAGACTGTGATATACCCAGAAAAGTTGTCTTTTAAAATTGACAGAGATGTCAGGACATTTTAAGAAAAGTAGAAGCTCAGACAGTCGGTGACCAGCAAGCCAGTGCTGTGGAAGATGACTAAATGAGTAGTGTGGGCAGAGGAGACAGAAGGGGACCTCAGGCATTAGAGAAAGGTGAATAAAGACTCAAGGAAGAATATACCACAAATTAGCAAATACATAGAAAGGAGAATATATAACAATAAAGTTGGGCTTACTCTAAGAATTTGCTTAATATTGGAAAATCAATTTTATTCATCCCATTCAGAGATTTTAAATTATATAATCTCATTAGTCATCAGACACTCATACTCATATTCATATAACTAGGGTTTTTCTTGGTTTGGTTGTATGTGTGTGTTCTTCCATTTTTAAAGAAAAAATGCATATAGAGGGATTTTCTTGCTATGAGGAAGAATAGCTAAAAGAAGACTGTTTATATAAAAATAAATATATAAATAAATAAATAATGTCGTGCTTTGCGGCCATATGTTGAATCTTTCTGTAGTTTGTATATTTCATTTAGTCTCCAAGGAACTTTGTAGGAAAAACAGAGCCTGTCTCATCTGTCATGTGATCTGTTTTTTTCAGAATGAAGAATTAGAAACACCTACCTAACCACTTCAAATTTCGAACTTACCCACCTCGGACCCTCAAAACAGAAAAACTCTCCCCATCCCAGAGTGTCCTCAAATTGGACTTTGGAATAATAATAGCACTGTGTTCTGTCATGTGAACATACCAGGGTTTATTTAAGCAGCCTGTGTTGTATGGCATGGTGAGAACGTTTCCTGGACGCCCTTAAGCACTCAGGATGAAGGTGCTAAAGAGTCACAGGAGAAAGGGTTCTTGGACTGAGAAGATTTTTTTCCTCAGATATCTAGAGAGCAGAGACTAGGTCTTAACAAAATTCATCTCTAAACACCAGCTGAATATGCTTTGGGGGAAGTTTAAAATGAGTGCCCTCTTGTCAGCAACAACTCTTTTCCTAAAACTCTACAGGAAGTAATAGTAATAGGTGCCAATACAGGAAGTAAATCCAGATCCTCTTGGGGGAAGGAGATGGTCTATCTTTAACAGGAAGTTCATCATAATGCAGACTGGGTGTAGGCCAAAGACTTCGATTCTCACCAGAGTTCCCAAGCCCTCAGAGTGAAAAGAGGATGAGGGATGGCTCAATGGCAAGATCTAGCATATTCAAGGCCATGAGTTAAGTCTGCAACACAACACAAACCAAGTACGGTAGTACATGCCTGTGATCTCAGCACTAGGAAGGTGAAGGCAAGGGGATCAAAGTTCAAGGCTCTGTAAGGAGTTTGAGGCTAGCCTCAGAACCATCAGACCTTGTTTCTAAACAACTGGCTGAGTATAGAATAGCATACACTACCGGATTCAATCGACAACCACTCAGCAAACGGTATGAGTTAGGTGCCTCTACTAGCAATTGGAGTAACAATACTGAAAGGCAACATCTTAACTTGAAAGATCCTTGAGAGTAGTCATGGAAACAGGGTCATCAACATACAACAAAAATAATCACTTCCCAGACTTTGTGAAGGCAAAGCTCTTGAGAAGTAATTGAGACAAAGAAATTATCATCAAAGAAGTAGCATATGTTTGATGATGCACACTGTTTGAGGATGGCCAGTTAATTGGATGGAAAGTTATAAATTTTTAAAACTCAAAACACAATGCCTTTGAAATCTCTGACAGATGTTGTCAAGATTCCTATGAACAGATGTCTATAAAACACCAAAAAACAACCTATTGAGAAGTTCTCAATGGGGCTGGTTGATTTTTTTTTTCATCAGCTTTAAGCAAACTAGAGTTATCTGGGAATAGGCGTCTCATTGGAAAAATGCCTCTATGCAGATTGCCTACAGGCAAGAATGTAGAGCATTTTCTTGATTAAAGACTGAGGTGGGCGGGCCCTGCCTACTGTGGATTATGCTTCCACACTCAGGTGGTCCTGTGGTGTATAAGAAAACATGGAGCAGACCAGGCAGCCAGCCACTGCTCCGCCACAACCTCTGTTGCCTACCCGACTCGCCTCCATGGCGGACTGTCGCCTGGACGTTTGAGATGAAATAAACACTCTCATTCCCAAGTTGCTTTGGGTTGTGGTCTTTATTACAGCAAAAGAAATCTAAGCTAATTGTTCTTTTCATTGGTTATTATTCTACTAAATTTACAGGTTAAGATAGTTGACCAGTAAGAGATCAGTAGAGATCATGTATCTTCGCCGATGGTTAGGCTTCAAAGCACACACTTAAGGGGGAAATTTCACCTTGTAAAGAATATGCTTCAAACTGAGGAAGAGGAAAACCCCATAGGAAGACCAGCAGTCTCAACTAACCTGGACCCCTGAGATCTCTCAGACACTGAGCCACCAAGCAGGCAGCATACAGTAGCTGGTGCAAGGCCCCCGACACATCTACAGCAGAGGACTGCCTGGTCTGACCTCAGTGGGAGAAGACACACCTAACCCTCAAGAGACTTGAGACCCCAGGGAAGGCAGAGGTCTAGTGGGGTTGGGGGGAACATCTTCTTGGAGACGGAGAAGGAGAAGGAGGAATGAGATGAGGAACAGTCAGTGGGTGGACCAGGAGGGGGATAACAGCTAGACTGTAAAAAACAAAACAAAAACAAAAAAAACAAAAAAAAAGTAAAAACGAAGAAAAAAGAAGAAGGAGGAGGAGGAAGAGGAGGAGAAGGAGGAGAAGGAGAAGAAAAACTGTTACTTATTATAATTTGCATATATAGTATTATGTTATATAATAGCACTTAGGCATGAAGTACAAGGACCAAAAACCTAAACTCAAGAGAGAAAACCTCATGGAAGATGTCTGAGCCTTCATAGGATTCCAACTGTAATATCATTGCAAATTATCAGCAGTGGATGATGGTCAGGAGTTCCCTTGTGTTGTGTCTCATGTGCATGGTTCCTCGAATTCTGTTTTACCCTACCCTTGATTATTTTCAGTTGCAAGTTAAGGAGTTTGGAGACCAAAACCAGCATGTAGTGATGGATGGACCCAGGCTGAGGATGCTCTTAATGTGTCCCTTAATAGCTGTCTTCTTAATAGCTTTCTTTCTTCCATTGACTACTGGTAAAAGCCCATTTTTAGAGAGACATGCCTATTTCTTGAAAAATAAAGTTTAAATACATTAAAGACAACAACACTTGACTCTTATGTTTGCATGACTCATACAAACTGAGGCCTGCAGGCCTCAGAAATCTCCCACCTGGCATCTGGAGACATGGTTTAGCTGTAAAGCACTCGCTGCAGAAGTGTGAGGGCTGCAGTTCAGCTCCACAACACAGAGGTACAATCCAGGCATGGCAGCAAACCCATGCAATCCCAGCACTGGAAAGGTAACCACAGTGCATGCTGGCCAGACAGACTAGCAAACTGGTGGGCTCTGGCTTCTAAGAGAGGCCCTATCTCAAAAACTAATGCAATGAGAGACTGAGGAAGCCAACATCCACTTCTGGCCTCCATGTGCATGCCACTCACGCATGAACACACACACACACACACGAACATAAATGAACACGTATATATATATATATATATATATGTAAAAACATTGAAATTGCACATTTTAACTCTGACTCAGCAAGGACAGGAGACACATGTTCTTCACCCACAACTCCAACAGGAGAAAACCACCCTGCCTTCTTGCCATCCTGGCTTATCTACTGATGAATTAAGGTTTGACTGTTTTAAAACAAAAGCTCTTCTAACTTGGGCTTGTACAGCCAAAGGAAAGTCATCCAATATTGCCATGACTTGATTTCTTCATTTGTAAAATAAAAATAATCGTTTTCAACCTCAAAGGGTGTTATGAAATTTAAATGTTATAAACTATTGGATAAAGGATTGTATTCACATATGCACACATACTATGAGAGAAAGAGAGAACAAGGGGACTTAATCTGCTACATAGAATTCATTCAATGCAACTGGCTTCCATATAAACATGATACTATTATTATAATTGGGCGGGGATTCTTTCCCCTTTATGAAATGGGAAACAAAGAGTGCAGCCCAAGAAAGGGTATCAGAAGTTACAACATGGCTACCAGTTAAAGTGAAGTTTTGTTAGCCTCTGTTGGTCATGCACTGGTATGTTAGTCAAAGCTCTGAAGAAACAGAACTGATCTGCTGAATACATATTACAAAGGATATTTATTAGATTGACTTACAAAGTATGGGCTGAGTCATTCAACAATGGGTCTTAGCATGATGGAGAGGCTGGATATGTCAGCAGTCATAACTTGGCACAGAAGGCCTGGAAGTTTCCTTGAGAGCTTTACATAACATTAGAAGGCCAAAGAAGAGCCAGGCGGTGGTGGCGCACATCTTTAATTCCAGCCCTTGAGAGGCAGAGGCAGGCTGATTTCTGAGTTTGAGGCCAGCCTGGTCTACGGAGTGAGTTCCAGGACAGCCAGGGCTACTCAGAGAAACCCTGTCTCAAAAAAAACCAAACCAAAAAANTTTTTTTTTATCATGATAAATGTTACTTAGCACTGAGGACAGAGAATGTTGTTTAGAAAACATATTGGGAAACAAATAAGAGCTGGCAGAGTTTCAGTCCCTTTGATAATCGCTCCTATATACACCGTGTTGAAACACAACGCACCTATAAGGCACATTGCAATGGTGGCCCAAGAGGGGAGCAGGAGATGTGTGCATGAGAAAATAAAGATGGCAATTGTCATGCTAACTAAAGCAGGTCATGGGTTTGGAGGAGCAAAGCCCAAGTAACAATCTTCATGGTCAACAATAAAGGTACACTGCCCAAGGATGTGACTGACAGTGGCCATTCATCGCCAGGGTTGATTCAGTTGACCTGGCTGACTAGGCTGGCATTCCCTTCCTCCCAGGCTGCTCCGGGAGCTGCATTCTCAGTTGAAGAGGATGACCTTACCCAATAGAGGAAGACCTGTCAAGGGTATACAAGTAGCTGTGCTCCCCTGCTAGACCTCCAGACGAGCWCTCAAGATATTATGCAGTGGTAATAATGGGAGAGGAATACAAGAGGTTAACGAGGGGTGAACATGCTCAACGTACATTATACACATGGYTGACGTCAAAGAAATGAAAAGTTTAAGAAAAATATACAAGGTGGTAAAACTGTCGATGTAATTAAGCATACACCAATAATTATGAAATGTTAAAGCAAAAAAAAAAAAAAAGTAATTTAAATGCAGCTTGGAAGAACAAAAACAGTATGCCTGTTTCAGTGATGCGTTTGTCTGCATGTTAGCCTTTAGAAAGGACCTCTTGCCCCAGAGTCCTTAACGAGGTCATCGGGCCTTTCTTTCCCAGGGTTTGACATTACTGACACTCACCCCACTCTCTAATTGCCTTGATCTGACTGTTCAGTGGTCTTAAACATTGCCTAGCCCCATCCCTCCTTCTAGAAGCCTCCCCAGCTTGCCCCAGAAGGCTCCCTCACCCAGCATCCCATGCAGCATCTCAAGAGCCTGTGYACCTTCCAGTTGTCCAAAGTTGGTCRYGCAGGTCTTTTCAATAGAGCYCTTGTGCACTCTTCTAACTGCTTTGTCCTGGAGCCTTGCGCAGGGCCTGGGATCTGCAGTGGATGGATGAATAGCTAACAGCATGATTGGCAGGTGACTTACTGAAAGCCTCTGAATACACATCCTTGCTACTGGCCTCTGTCTCCACGGTCAGTGAGTGACAGTGTCTTTATRCTTCCCCACAATGCAAGTGACCAGAGTCCGGGAGGGGAGAGAAGCAGGAAAGCCTGTGCCATTAGGGCTGATCTCTTTGTCGAATTTGTTTCGAATGCTGTAGAAGCACGAGGGAAGGGGATAACAACTTTATACACAGAACTCGCCTACCACAAAGGTCACCCGTTTAAAGTGGAGAGGCCTTCCTTTTATTCCGAGTTGAAGAATGGTGACCACAATCAATTCCTGAGCACATTCACTGGCCCCCCAAAATGCTACTCTGCCTCTTTTGTTTTTGCCCCCCAAATATCGCCCCATATCTTCTCTCCCCAAGTAACAACTGGTCTGTTTCATGCCTCTGTGTGATTAATTATGGGCCATTTTTTTATGGAGGAAATCATCTAACATGRTCAATTTGTGTCTCATTTTCGCTCAGGGAATTGTTTTCTCAAGACTCACCCATATCGCATCAGTACTTAATTCTTGTTTATGACTGAATAATACTTTAGTGAATGCATACATCAAATTTTGCTTATCTATGTATCAGTCACAAACAATGGAGGTTTTAATATATATAAATTTTACATATGTTTGTAATTAACCTGTGCATCCTGTAACTACTGGGTCCTACGGTAGCTGCTTAACTCTCTGCAGAACTGAAAGTCTGCAACTTCCTCCA
>BDUI01000798.1:36028-49082 GCA_002335545.1 Apodemus speciosus
TCAGGGCAGCTCTCATTCCCACTGAGAGAGGGGCAGGGCTGACAGTTGCAGCGGAGCGGTATGGGAACTCTCGGGTTGGCACCAGCCCCTTGCTCTATTCAGACCTGTAATCTCTTTTGACTTTGATTTAATGCAGCAATTACTGGTAATGTGGTTTGAAGGAGATAAATGCCCAGTGTAGCTGTCTGTCGCTTACTCTGCTCATGATGCAAGAACATTTTTAAATTAAAATTCCCTTTATGATAAAGGAGCTGCTTCACTGAATGTTCCTGTGCAGGCCTGATACGGAGCATCCCCAAAGAGGATTAGAAACTAACACCCTCCCTCCTGCACAATTACCCTACACCTAAAGTAGGTCCTTAACCCTAAGTTTTTCTCATTTATATAATTAGAGTCTTCTTTCTACTTTTCAAGATTATGATGTCAGCATTAGAGAATCCACTAAAGATTCAGCTCTCTCTTTGGTAAAGAAATTACCTTAATTTCCTTTTAAATAAACAAGCAAAGTACACATTCATACACACATGCCTAAATGACAATGTAGGTAGGTAAATGGCTGAGCCTCTAACTCTAACTCTTAGGAAGAACAAAAGATAAAGGCCAGCTACCTAGTGAGAAGTTGTCTTTAAAAGGGGGCAGGAGAAATGACTCAATTCATTGAAAACTAAAGGCTCCTTTGCCCCCACCCACCCAGTTTGCTATGGCATACTTTGTATATATGGAAATCTTAAGTCATAAGATTATTATAAGATATTCCTAACTCTTAAGTCATGTAAGAACTAAGAATTTTTCCTAAGGTTTTTCTACCTACAACATCAAACCACCATCTTACAGCAATTCAAAGGTTCTGCATTAGACATTCCTGCTGGAAACTGCACACTAGGGTAACAAGAAGGTTCTGTGGGTGAAGGCATCTGCCACCAAGCCAACCCTGAGGTGGATCCCCAGGACCCACAGATGGAAACCATCTCCTGCRCATTGTTCTCTGGCCTCCACACAGGTACTGTGGCAGCCTCGTCCCAATTAAAAAAAAAAAAAAAGGAAAAACCTGCATAATGGGGACAAACTACTTAAACACAAACACTGGTGCAGCTCTGTAATAACTAGAGTACAAGCAACCAGAGAAGGGGGGGGGGGACACGCACCATTTAGCACACTCAGTAGTTCTTGAGTCAATTATAACACTGCTAATCCAATTATGAAAGTTCCTAACTCCCAAATAATAATAATTTGTGGCTGCTTAACATTTGTCATTTTGATTGCTGGGGTGGACAATAATGATATCCTTTGGAAAAGGGGGAAAAAATGAACTAGAGAGCCTAAGGCTCCGTTTAGTTACAGTCTGCAAAGTGAGTGCAAAAGCCCTAAGACTTAGTGTGTATTTTTGCTTCCTAACATACTCAGTACAATTTCAGCATGAAGGTCAAAAGTCAAGAACTGATTTTCTGTTCCACAGGAGAATGGTATCGCAATTATAATTAATTCAACTAGTATTTCTAAGAGCCTCTAAAATTTACACTTACACACACACACACACACGCACGCACGCACGCACGCACGCACGCACGCACGCCTTTCAGCAGAATACCATATGCTTTCTCAGGAAATCCAAGATTAAGACTTCCTAAGAGTCCCTCTCCAGACAAGACCTACTTTAATCCTAGGTATACGAATATAGAACTGACATCATGCTTACAGTAGCAATGCTAATGTGGAGACCTGTGAAGGGTTCTGTAGCTCTTCATGAGAAAGCTCAAGTTCTCTTTCAAAGACCGAGAGACGTGGCTGCCTTGGAAAAACAGTTGTATACACCCCCCCACACGTATGCATATATTATGAGCACACAGACACACCTGCACATATACACACCCATACACACCCATGCATGCACTAGCCCTGGCATAATTAATAAGATTAAGGAGGACTTAGGATAAATGAGAAAGTCTGATCCTTACAAGATTAAACCCCAAATCCTAGCATGAATCCAATGATTTCTAAGATCAACATCATGTAACAGGATTAAATCAATAGCTACTTTTGTTTTTACAATGGAAACAATCACAGTTGGCAAATTCAGGCCTATTGCATCTCGTCCTATGTTAACTAGGAGGACTGAGGGCTGGCCAGGGGCTTCTGCTGTGGCAAGGCCTGCTACTGAGTATACTTCAGGGTCCAAAGCCCCTTCTCCTTATTTCTAAAGACCAAAGGTCTAGAACAAAGTTTCTTATTCTTCTCCTCTACTTTTGTGAGGTGGCAGGGGAGGGATTTGTTCAACAACAAATGTGAAATGAACCAATTCACACATTGTGTGGTTATCTAAAATAACAACTTGTTAGTTGTTATGGCACCCTAGCAGGTATTGTCCTTACCCTCCTAAAATGCAAGGGTCTAGGTATTTTAAGTAAAGGCTATGGGTCTGTATTTGGTTTCTAACTGTACTACTGTTTTTATTGCTGTTTGGTTGTTTTTGTTGGTTATTTGTTTTGAGACAGGCTCCATCGATGTGGACCAGGCTGTCCTTTAACTCACAGAGATCCATGTTTACCTCTACCTCTCAAGTACCAAGGACTGGCTCATTGTTTTTAAGAGGCAAGGTCTGTCTTGCTAGGGCTAACCCTAAACTCTTAGTGAACTCAAAGGATTTTGGTACTTCCACACCCTGATAGCTGGAGGAGCTGTGAGCCTCTGCAAGGACAGTGCTACATCTCTATCTTAACGATGGTGGCAATAGCTCATGCGATGGCATATCCATAAGCAACAATGTTTGGGGTAATGACTATCAGTATGAGTGTGGTGACATGTCCAGATGAAACCAGAGCTTCACTGCTCTTTACATTTCACTGAGATGAAAAGCAGTGAGGGTTAAGGAAAACCACTCAAGTTTGGACAGGGACTAAGTTTTTGAAACTTGCTGCAATCAAAATCGAACAACAAAGGCTTTTGTGGAATATAGCAGGGAAGGTAACATGACTGGCCTGATGATGCAAATGCAGATAAATAGGTATTTGCTGATTATGTTTGGAGGTGTGATTTCTCAAAGTTTTAGTTAAAAAAAAATGTAACAGAAAGGTTACTGGAAGATACTGTGTGTTCCCTTTATTTCTCTTGGAACATTTGTGTCAATATGTTGGCTTCTGTACTCATCTGTTTATGAGTTAATTTCAAATACCACTTATTTCTCTTGGAATATCTGCTGCTAATTTGTGTATCTTTCTGTTTAGCAGTATTCAATTAGCAAACTGATTTCTGATTCCAGGAAGAAGGTGCATCCACAGTTTTCACTGTGTGTGTGTGTGTGTGTGTGTGTGTGTGTGTGTGTGTGTGTGTGTGTGTGTAAAATAATACAAGGCCTACCATTAAGCTATATCTCCAGCTATAGACTCTTTAAGGTAGAGATGAGAAAGCAAACTGAGTAGTGTTCCTCTGGACAGGGAGGTGAAACCTCTGATTTTCCTTGTCTTGGGACCAGACCTGGCAGCTCAAGTACTTAGAAACACCAGTGGGCATAGACAAAGAGTACTGCCTCTCTAACCATAAGAAGGGCAATACACAAAGCACTGAGACTTCTGAAATCCAGCCAAACTGAGCCACCTAACAAGCAAATACTGGGTGCTGTGCCTTGGCCTCTTTCTCACCAGGCACCTGAGCGTGTCTGCTGAGGTGTTGTTACAGACATTTATCCCAGAGTAGTTATTGAGAAGAAGGTTGGAGGTGGAGCATAAAATATCCAGGATGAAGACAAGGCGGAGTTCTTAGACACCAGAAACATGATCCCTAAGTGAGGAATAAACTGGCCTGTATCACAACTAAATTTTTGTTTTATTGTGAACATGAAACAAGAAAATTGACAAAATGGAATAAAGTATTTGTGGACCATATATCTGAAACAATGTAACTATAAGAACTATCAATTCAACAATGGATATCATCCAGTTGGAATATGAACAGACACTGATATCTTACCAAAGATACAGTCTGTTAAACTGAAGTGGAGATGGGCTCAGCATCTTTAGCCAACAGGGAAAAGTACATGAAAACTATAGCAAGATGACTACACACTGACCAGAAAGGCTTAAAAAGAGTAATGAATGATACCAAATGTGGAATCTGGGTAAATGGAAGCACTGATATACTACTGCTGAATAGAAGACAGTACTTGAGCTCTGGAAACACCTTAGACATTTCCTCTTTATAAAACAAAACAAAACAAAACAAAACAAAACAAAACAAAACAAAACAAAACAAACCCCACATGATCCAGCAACTTCACTCTTTAGCACTTACCCAGAGAAATGAAAGTTTATACTCACACAAAACCCTCTGTACAAATGTTTGTAATACCTTTAATCACAATAGGTGAGGGAAGGGAAGAAGGAAGAAACAGGAGACAGAGAAGAGAAGATGTCTACTACTGTACTAGCTAAGCCATTTCTCCCATCCCTCAGTGAACCTTTTATTTTCAAATAATTATAAATTCATGTGCAGTTATCTAAAGTAACTGGTACATCTATGCCATGGAAGGGCCACTGAGCGATAAAGACAAATAAATATTGATACCTGCAACACCCTGAAACTCTCCAGATAGTTTCTGCTGAGTTTAAAAATCCAGTCCCAGAGAGAATTCTACTGTCCCTCATTTATAGAGCATGACTAACAGGAGAAGACTGCTGAAATGAAGAACAGATTAGGGGAAGGCAAGTCATTCAAGGAGCAGCAGCAGGGGGAGTGGCTGCAGATGAGCATCAAGAGGAGCCCATAGTGATAAAGTCTGTCTCCAAAGCACCTCTGTCAGGGCCTGGTGGAGACAGTACTATAATTTTGCATGTGGCCATCTGGAAAACTGGGGAAGTGGGGCCCACGTGAACTCTCTGTACTTTGGGTAACTGCACATGACTTTATAATTATTTGAAAATAAAAGTTTCACCAAGGGGTGGGAGAAATGCCTTAGCTAGTGAAGTATCTGTAAGCATGAAGACAATACCCAAGAGCCTTCTGGGACAGTGGCTCCTGTCTGTAATACTGCACTGACAGACAAAGGAAGGTGGTGCTTGGAGCTTACTGCTCAGTCAGCCTGCCTCAAACAACAAGATCCACACTCACTGCAAGACCCTGGCTCAAAAAAAAAAAAAGAAAAAGAAAAAAAAAAAAGAAAGAGAAAAAGAAAAGAAAAAGAAAGAAAAAAAGAAAAAGAAAAAACCCTGTGGGAGAGTGATTAAGGAAGGCATCCAATGTCTGTCTATGGCTTCTACAAGCACTTACCCAACCTGTGTACATACGCACACCACAAATGCACACAAAGTTCAATTATAGGAAAAGTCTGCCACTGCCAAGAACACTGTTGGAAGAAATTATTTGCAAAACATGTATCTGCCACTTTATGTCTATTTAAAAAAAAAAGAGAGAAACCATCCAGCCCTAATTAGATTATAGTCTGCCAGTGTGGTGACAGTTAATAGTCTGATTCACATGCTACTAAAATTTAGGAGCAGGACGCCTTTGTTTTAGATATGGAGTTATGGGGAACCTTCAAGCACAGATACAATTTAAAGTTCAGTTTCAGGTGATTTTTAAAAGATGTTAAAACAATTAAGACAAAAGATAAAAGAAAAATCTTTTAGGGTCAGTGGATATATTCATAATCTTGAGAACAATGTGTCATGAGTATTTACCCTTATCAAACCTCCATCAACACGATATTTCAAGCATGGTCTACAGATTATCTCTGAACAAAACATTCAATAAAAAATTATTTAGCATTGAGATCAAGAATAAGTTGGGTATACCTGTCTGTACTTTTATGTTTTATGTCACCCAAAACTTTACAAATGGTCTTTATGGCCTGTTTTTATGGAGCTAACAAAACATTCYATGAAATCTAAACTACATTCTTTGTGTTCACTGGCTATACAATTGTGCAAATCATATTAGTATGCAGATCCCATAACAACCCATTGGTTAACTGCTCATGTTTTGAATATATAAGTCAAATATTGGTAATCCCAAATCTTAAAATAATCCAACTTTCAAGTGTCTGCTGAGAATTTTTAGATTCTTAAAGTCTTCAGATTATGCAGGCTGAAGCAACAAACACCCGGAGTCACAGGAGCTGCAAATCTGTAAATAGCTTGTCAAGCAGGACCTTTTACTGTCTTCCTAAGGGCACCTAGAACTCAGGCGGCTTCCTTCACTGGTATGTCTCATATTTTTAATTAAAAGTCTTTGAAAACTATTTTGAAGGAAAAAAATATAGGTATGTTGCCAACAAATCACCAGAATCTCAAGAGTTTTAAAATATGTCTCTGGCAGCTGGAGAGATGGCTTAGTGGTTAGAGCACTTACTGGTTGTATAGCTTTTGAGGACCTGAGTTGGGCTCTCAGACCCATTCCAGGTAGCTTATGATAACCGAACTTCCAGGTAGCTATACCTATATGCAGATGAGTGACACATCTAAAAACAATACAGGCCCTTAAAACTTTTGTTTAGAGTTAGGGATAAGACTCAACAGCAAGGCACTTACCTACTATGTGCCGGCCCTGGCTTCTAGCCATGGTACATACCATGTGAGTAATTTGTTGTTCTAGGACATTTTCATTTAGCTTAAAGACAGAATACAACTATCAGAAGACTCACTTTCAGAAGTAATTATTTCATCAAGGGTAATATCCAAAACACTTAAGTGGTGGGGCTTGGTTTTGAGTCATTTGAGACAGAATCTCACTTATGCCACTTAGATGGACCAGAACTTCCTATGGAAACCAGGCTGAACACCCAAGTGGTGGGACTAAAGGTATGTGTCACCACACCCAGCTCCAACCAGTTTTTTAAAACTGGATTTTAGATTATCTAAAAATTTAAAACTAAAAGGGAAATTTAAGATCGACGAGTTCTGGTTAAAATTAAGGACCAAGAGTAAGATGCAGCATTTTCTAGAAAGTCTGCATTAATCCCACGGTGCTTATTCTCATTTGAGACAGTGCTGGGAAAAGATCTACCACTGACCTTCAAATCGACTTTTTTTTTTGAGCCTCATGAACTGTTACAGGGCTGGAGAGATGCTCAGTGCTCAGTGGTACTCAGAGTGCCACTCAGAGTGGGCTCAGTGCTTAAGAGCACTGACTGCTTTTCCAAAGGACCTGGGTTCAATTTCCAGTACCTACACAGCAGTTCACAACTGTCTATCTCCAAAATCTGACACCCTGACATAGACATACACAAAGGCAAAACATCAATGCATATAAAATAAAGTGTATGAACACACACATGTATGTATGTATGTATGTATGTATGTATGTATGTATGTATGTATGTATGTATGTTAGTTATTCCAGGGCATGGTAGCAAACACCTTTAATCTCATCACCAAGGAGGCAGAGACAGAGGCAGAAGCAGACAGATCTCAGTGAGCTAGAGGCCTGCCTGGGCTACATAGCGAGTTTCAGGACAGTCAGAGGTACACGGTGAGACCATGTCTCAAAAAACAACAACCAAAACAAAACAATCAAACAACCCTCTGAACCCTGTTATTCACTATTCCAAACTAAATAATGCATGGAAACCTATCCTTTAATTTTGAAATATTTGTGGAGGCAGCAAGGAACAGTTTTCATTCGTTCTTCAGGAACTAGCCTATTGCTTATTCGTTTGGCTATAAGCAGATGTCACTGCCCCATGCTGCCCCCTCGTTCCAGCCTACTGTCTTACTCAGCAGGGTAGGGGCACATCCTATCATCTCCAGACATGTATAAAAGCAGCTCTGTGATAAAGCATAGAGGAATTCAGGATCCCAAACAGACATCACAACACACCCAGGACTTGCAATAGTGGCTCATAGTAGGTCTGCGCAATATGTGCACTAAGTAAAAGAAAATAAATGGCATTTGAAATGCACTGGATGGAGAGGCTGTGATTTCCTAGTGTTTAAACTCACAGGTCTGCTGTGCACCAAAGCGTCCAACCTCGTAGTGGCCTCTGCAATCTCATCTTACATGTACACTATCAAAAAATTTTTTTTCTTAAATGTCGGAACTCAAGCCAAGCAGAGCGTTCCTCCAATAGGAAGCTCTATAGCACTGAGCTACATCCCTAGCACTCTGGTGTCATACCCATGTCAGTGTCCCTAGAGTTGGAACCATTTTATTTGCTACTGTCTAATCTCCTGCAGTTTAGTTTACTTGCAGTATCCTTTTCTCTCCCTTCCTACAACAGGTAAGTCATAAGAAAGCTCTGTCCTGGAGGATGGTGAGATCTGCATCGCAGAAGGTCCTTGAAGCTTCTTAGTCTATCCCTTAGAGAACATATATACTCAATCATCTTCAATTAAAAAAAAAAAGAAGGGTTCTAACTAAAGAGATTTGAAAAGAAGGTAAATTCCTCACACCCTGCCTCTGAGTACAGTTCCCATGTACACGGACACGTCTGTTCAAATGTATCTGTATGCCAAGCAATACTGATCATCTTTTAGCCTGCAAATACTTCCTGGGATACCAGAATTGCTGTATTTTTCACTAAATCTAGGCAAAGTAACTGAAGAATTTATGTTTAATTTATGAAGAATTGGGGGGCTCTACAGGCGATCCCCTAGAAGCAGGTAAGACAACTGAAATATGTAGCACATCCTGAGAACCTTTCATTGGATGTCAAGACCACAAATATAGCTTAAAAAACAATAGATCAGAAAATTAACAAGCTTGCAATTCCTTATTCAAGGATACATTCTGTTCAAATATTCTTTTTATTTTATTTTCCTGAGATAGCCTATCCTGGAACATACTACTTAGACCAAACTGGCCTTGAAGTCACAGAATCCATCTTGTTATACCTTCTAAGTGTGGGGATTAAAGGTGGGGGTCAAACACTCTATTTTTAATTTGCCAAACACTGAGTAGTAATTCTAGTTTGGGTAACTCTTCCAAGACTACTTTCTAGTCCTATCTCTCCCAATGGTTCCCTTTGATAARAAAAGCTTCTTGCCTCATTTATAACATTGCCTCTGTTCACATTAATTATAAATGGCTAGACCCAAGATCTAAACCCATGATTCTTTCAAGGCAGAGACTAACTGAGGAGATACATTCCAACTCCTATGATGCCAGTGTCTCCTCAAGGGCACCTCCACCAAGAAGCCCTGCCCCAGGAGCTGGGTGGCTAACAGTGTGAACAGTGTGGCTTGAGATCTCCATGTGAAAATGTGGGTTAGGGCTGCATCACCCCTGGGCCATGCCTCTATTTTACCATGTTATGCTACATCTTGGAGTCAGAACAAGTTCTAATGATATGCTTCTACTGCAGACTTACCAAAATTGAAATTCTTTTAGTCTGAGAAAATGAAAGCCTCTAAACCAGTGTTTCTTAACCAAATTGAAAGGCCTTGCTTCATAATACCCACTTTATCTTCTGAACCTTCCAGTGACCTACAACAGCACGCACCAGCTATTTTCTGACTATGACTTGCAAGCTTAAACCTCTGCTTTCCACAGGGAGTGTTTCTGGCTGACTTTAAATTCACAGAGATTTGCCCACCTCAGCATCTACATTACAAGAATGTGCCACCATTTCCCCTTCATTTCTGAACCACAGAGTGCTTGTTGCCTCCAAGATTCTGGTCTCCATGACCCTCTCATTCCTTCCTGGGACCTTGGCTCTAACATACAAAACTGTCAGTGTAGACTGGTGTGGCATGGGGCTAAACAGTTACCCAGATGAAGAGTCAGGCACCAGAAAATAGCACTGCGGGGCTACATGAGGAATTCCTGGGAGAGGTTAGTCACAACCCAGTTGGGGAATAAACAAGGTTTTGTTAGCAGGATATTATTAAGGATATAATCACAGCCTGCCAGTAGTGACACTGTGGTCTGGGGAGCTGCATCTATACCACTGACTAGGGATTAGTGATGACAGGACATGTTCACACTATAGCAAGCATTGCAGAATCATGCTTGTCACTCTAATAATAAAGACACTTTCAACAAAACAACAATAAAAAACAGCAAAGAAAAAAGAAAGACCTAGAACTTCCAGGTTAAATGAGCTGTGCTCTAAACATGTGGACCTCGCTGTGAATATCAGTTATTTTGTGAGATGATGTACAGCCAGTGTAGTATACATAGCCAGATTCAAAGAGCATATGTCTTCTTCTATAAAGGTTGAAAAAAACTTTTCTCATCCCCTCCCTCCAAACAGTGGAGTACTTTTAGATTTTGACATCTAGTGATTTAAGTTCTAGGGTCTGTTTAGTGATAGCGTGCAAGAGTTAAACTGTATTTGTTTAACTTAATGTTCAAAAATGAGTTTTAAAATATGAGTCTAGTGCACTTACCAATACTCTGACATAACTGTATAGGACATGAAATTTAAGAAAAACAGCTCATTCAATGTTTTTAACCCTTTCGATGCTAAGGGACAMCATTTCTAGGCATCTTTCACTGCTTCCATACTTTTGAAATTGCTCCTGCTAAAGGCTCATGCTACCCATTCTTACTTCATGGAGCTGGCCTCCCTCCAAAGTCTTCTGGGGGAGCTGGCACCTTGGCTGCCGCCCTTGAAAGAGATTCCAAAAGGTCACTATATTCAATTGTGCTAATTACCTGGAGGCACGGATGAATAAAGGAGAACAGCTTTGGCAGTGAATAGTTTCCAAGGCCACACTCTAAAATATAACTGGGTTTCTCCAAATACTGCGCCCTAGGTAGCCAGGGTAGGAAAATCAAAAGCCGTGAACACCAGAGATGGTAAGTGTAGGCAACTGTACAAGTCCAGGCAGAGGGGTAGGCATTCTTCTCACCAAGAGCAACTTCTAACTGCAACAGTGGAATACAGGAAAAATGAAAGCCATGGGAGCAAGAGTTGTGAAAGGAAATAAAGGCTGGTCAAAGAAGAAACTGAAGACAGACTGGTCTTCCACAGAGAGAAGCGAAGCTCCAAATGTAAAAAGCTCAGTGTGTGGGGCCCATGAGGTTTCAGCCCTACAGAGAGAACTCCAAGCAACTGAGGAAAGCTGAGAGCAGGAGAAACAGCCTTCTCCAGGGAAGAGCACACCAGCTAATCCAACACCAAATGGTCAGCCCTGAAAACACACACACACACACACACACACACACACACACACACACACACACACACGCATATACACACAGTCTAAAGGACAAAGCAAGGCTGTGGTGGTACACTTCTTTAATCTTAGCAGAGGCAGGGAGATCTCTGAGTTCCAGGCCAGTCTGGTCTACAGAGGGAGTTCCAGGACAGCCAGAGCTACACAGAAAAACCCTGTCTCGGGGAAAAAAAAAAAAAAAAACCACCAACAACAACACAACAAAACAAACACACAAACTTAGGACATGACAAGTAGGAATTTTTTGTTTTTGCTTTGTCTTGTCCTTCTCTTTCAAGACATTTTTATTATATTTAGAAGACAGTTGTGTCTAATGGGTATTTTGAAGGCTATAAAGGGACTTACTGAAAGGACTATATTTGAGCAGAAGTCTGAAAACACTGGGGAAGTAAGGCACACTGCAAGCAGAAGAAAGAGCACAAAGGGCAAGGCTGAGAGAAAGAGCAGCAAGGCCAAAGCAGCCGGAGAGTGAGAAACGGGAGAGATGGAGAACGCAAGGGTAGAGGGAGTCAGGGGTGAGCCACACCAGACCTCTGCAGTGTCTATGGCTTTTGCTCTGAGTGACACACATCAGTGAATTCTGAGCATAATCACATTTACATTTTAAAAAGTCTACTTCATATGCTGTGACTGGGCTGAATTATTCAGTGCTGGAGGTGAGGAGATGAAGCAAAGAGGCAGGAACAATAACCGGGGCAAAGGAGGATGGTTTCCTGAATCAGGACAGAAATAGTGGCCCTAGTGAAAGGCTCAGACCCATGTCACTTTTGAAAGGTAAAGCCTACAGAGTTGCTAAGGAGAAGCACCAGGGGGAAAGAAAAAAACCACAGTCACTGGAGTGCTGTGATGTCCAAGGAGCTGAGAGATGTCATTACCTGAGAGGAGGACAGTGATGGGCACATCAGAGTACAGAAGAACAAGTGAAGAAACCAGAAGTCATGGGACAAGGAGATGGCTTAAAGCACTTGTCAAGTAAGCCTGATAAATGCTATCCCTAGAATCCAACACACACACACACACACACACACACACACACACACACACACACACACATACACACACACTACTACTACTACTACTACTACTACTACTACTACTACTACTACTACTTAAAAAAACAGGTCAGAAGTTCAGCTTTGGAAATGATAAGCTTAAAGTAGCTATTTCAAATAGAAATGCTATGAGAGCATTGTCTGTAAGCAGGAAAGGTGTGGCCAGGGATACACACTTAAGAGCATCCGCATCCAGACAGGATTCAGCTCTCTCTATCGGTGTACCATCAGTCTACAGGGTTTTCTTTTTTTCTCTAGGGGGATGAGGGTTCTATTTGTGAGGATTTACATTTTAACATTAAAAAATAAAACTATTAAAAAAAAAAACCTGAAAAGGTACTTCTAAAATCTAATTCTATTTTACTCTAGACGAAGAACTACGTGCAAGTAAAGAATTATCAAGAATGAGAAGACAGTCTTTCCCAGGGAAGAGCACATCAATACCAAATGATCAGTCCTGAAAACATATACACATAAGTAGTATTATACAACTGATTGAGCAGGTGGTATTTATGTATTAGGATGAATGCACACATGAGTATGCATGTGACAACAATTTAAAAAAAGAGGCCATGAAAGAGCAAGGAGGGTACATGTGAGGGTTGGAGAGAGACAAGGGAAGGAGGAATTGATGCAATTATATTATGATCTCAAACCTAAAATAATTATTTTAAAAACCTGACTACTTTGATTACTATACTGTTCTTTGGATCATCTTACTGTTCTGAGACTTTAAGAATCTATTCTTCCTGCATCACTGAAACACTGACTTTCTGTCATCCTGTATTTCTTCTCATCCACTCCTGTTTGTATTGAAGGAAAGATTAGAACAACAGATCAACAGCACCCACTGACTCTGAAGAATGTCCGTCGCAAGGTGAGCATGCCCCCCCC
>BDUI01000798.1:51972-65844 GCA_002335545.1 Apodemus speciosus
CCAAAGCCACAGCCGTAAAAAGAATGACTGGAGGGTAGCTCGGGCTTATTCTACAATAAGACTGTATTAATGCAGAAAATGCGTCTGTGAGTAAAGTATCACAAACAGAACGGTCTCTCACACTAGAAAATGGACCCACAAGCAACAAAGTAACAGCAGCAGCTCTCAGGAAATAAAAAATTAAAAAGAGAAAGAAAACTTGAAATATTGCATAGTGGAGTTAAAAATACAGAATAAAGACAGGAAATGTAAGCCAGGCAGTGGTGGCGCACGCCTTTAATCCCAGCACATGGGAGGCAGAGGCAGGTGGATTTCTGAGTTTGAGGTCAGCCTAGTCTACAAAGTGAGTTCCAGGATAGCCAGGGCTACACAGAGAAACCCTGTCTTGGGGAAAAAGAAAAAAAAGACAGGAAATGTAGTTGGTCAGAACATGAAGCCTTGATTTTTCCATCTACCTACCACCTCAGACAGAAATATAGGGGAGAGGGGCTCAAATGTGATTTGTAGACATTGAACAGGCAACATACATGAAATATAGAAGAAAAAAGCATGTGTGTGCGTGCAGGTGCGTGTCAGAGGGGTGATGAGAGGGAAAGGGAGGGAAAGGAGGGAGGGGGACCTTTCATGCACTATTATTTCATTATTCCTTTTATTATTATTTTCTTTTTTCTTTTGTTTTGGTTTTTCGAGACAGGGTTTCTCTGTGTAGCCCTGGCTGTCCTCGAACTCAGAAATCCACCTGCCTCCCAAGTGCTGGGATTAAAGGTGTGTGCCACCACTGCCCGGCTTATTTTTACTTCTAAATCAGGCTGAAAAAAAAATTAAGGGGCTCATTAGATGAGGTGTTAATCATTTAAAAAAATTTTTCTTTTAAGTGTGTGCTAAAGCCACGAATGGAAAAACTAATGACTGAGAGAAAAGCTAGGGCTTGGCCTAGGGTATTAAAAGCCTAAAACTGAGAATGATAAACTTCACAAATATCCAGAAAAGCTTATCAAGGGGGTGAGRATGGAGCTGGGACACAAAAATGAAAGGATCTGACCAACAGTTTCATTAGCTGGCAGTCTTGAGAGGAGCCAATTCAGTAATACAATGGTAAGAGAAACCTGACTGTGTGGTTTAAGGGCACAAAACCAGCCCTACTGCATTTGATTCAAAGGCAAAGCAAATGCACAGTTGCTGGTAGAAGTAAGAGGGTGGAGAATGTGCGGTAATGAGTGAGAGAACAGCATACTGTACGCAGACTTAAAACTCAGGATTCTGCAGAAAGGCAGTGCAGCTGGCTCCAAGTCAGCAYGCAGCCAGGTCTTAGCAGGAAGCAGGAGATCCTCTGCATGCTGTTTCAGTTTCGCACACGTTTTCTGAACACCATAGGAAATTCTCTCTCACTCCCCAGCCTGGGGGGTAATCTGATAGCAAGTGTGATGGTGTTCTGGCACAGACTGCAGCACCTTCTCTGAAATCAATGGGCAGAATGCTTTGAGAAAGGAACAGGGAACAGCAGGCACAAAGGAGCATCTTTCCTCCAGCGATCCCAAAATACAGCAGGGCAGAACTTAGAAGCCATGGGCTCAGTCTCAGGGCAGGGAAAAGCTCTCCATGACTCTCACCTCCATTGTCTGAACACTCAGTTCCAACCTCTGAGTCATTCCATCTTTGTGAAAAGTGGCATGTGTTAACAGCTAAGGCTTTCTCAGCCTGCTTCCTGCCAGAAATATAGGAGAATCCMACAGCCTCTTCTTGTGTAAACAGTTTCTTCTTTCCTGTCTCAGACTTGCTGGTGTCCAGCAAACTACTCAGCATGAGAGAAAAGGCAGCTCCTGTGAAAAAGGCCATCAGCCCTTGCTAACACCTTTGGTCTGTGTGARGCCTTGCTGAAAGGTTCCACAGTTGTAGATTTTCTCTTTAGACTGACCATCTTCTCCTTTTAACTGCCATTGGCTAGAACACGTGCCTAAAGCTTATTACCATTTACCATCTGGAAAGGCACAGAAGTTTCAAAAGCATCTGTGTGTTAAGCAGTCATCTCACTCTGCTCCCCACCATCTTTAAACAACAACAACAGAAAGAAAGGAAAAAAAAACAAACAAACAAGAGCAGGCATCTTCAGTGTTTGGCTTGGCTGCTTCCTTAACTAGAACTCCCAACTTACTACGCACAGACCCACAAACGACAGTACTGCTAAACTCTGCCATTACACAACAAGGTCCTCCAATATCATTCCTGATAGCCCTTGTGGCAACCTCTTCAAAGTCTTAAATTTTAGAAATCTTTTCAAGTTACAATAACGTTAAAGTTCACTGTCCTGGGCTGGAGAGATGGCTCAGTGGTTAAGAGCAGTGACTGCTCTTCCAGAGGTCCTGAGTTCAATTTCCAGTAACCACATGGTGGCTCACAACCATCTGTAATGGGATCTGATGCCCTCTTCTGGTGTGTCTGAAGACAGTGACAGTGTACTTATATATATAAATAATTTTTTTTTTTAAAAGTTCACTGTCCTGTCTTGGAATCATGCCTGTATTTTAGACTTGTGCTGTAAAACATCCCCCTTTTCGTACCAAAATCCATAGTTGCACATTTCCATGTAAAAATCCTCTCATGCACAGTGGCTTAAAGCAACAGCATTATCTCAACACTTGATGTGAACAGGAAACCCAACTGGGTTAGTGGGGTGCTTCTGCTTGAGTCTTCCCATCCATGTTTTGACAGTCACCAAGGCTTAATTGAAGCTCATCCACCTCGTTGTTGGCCCTGAACATCAGCTCCTTACCACATGGGCTATTCCTTGGGCTATTCCTTGGGACTACTTATAAGACAGCAAGTTGCCCCCACCCCCCCACGCACACAGCAAAGGATGGACCCAAAGAGAAAGCACTGGGAAGGACAAGCTCTAAAGAGCAAAACCGGTCTCCACATCCACATTTACTGCTATAGTCTAGTCCTGCAAAGCTACTAGGTGTGGTCTGCCACCAGGAACATTCCAGATACCGTCTATCAATTCTGAAACACTAGGACTAGGCTAGGATCTTTTTAAAAGGCAAGTCCTATCACAAAGCATTATCTTGCCCTTCAGCTTGCCTCCTGAGTGTTGGGAGTACAGGTGCCAAGCTCAGCTTAGATTTGAATCTCTCTTCCTCATGCACAGAGAAGAAGGTAACAGTTGTGCAGATAGGTGACTGATTCTTCATCTCTAGGAAGCATCTGGCAATTTCTATTCCCCTTCCCTTCCAATAATCTGCCTGTCACTTCCAATGGTAACTGGTCTCCTCAAGTTTTCCCCCAAACTTTGCTTTCTTGCCTCTTTTCAAATGTGCATTATGTGGCAGGTACTCTTCTAGGGAGATATAATAACCAGTAGCTTCATGACAGAAGACTGTCAATTGGCAGTAGGCACGGTAGAGAAAATAAAACCGAGACTAGAGGTAGACAAGGAGGGATCAGCACGTATGTATCAACAGTCACCAGTCTCCTCAGCACACCTGTCTACAAATTCACTCTCTGCTCTGCAATATGTTCTAGCTACCCCTTTCCTTTAAACAAACAAACAAACAAAAAACCCTGACAGCCCGAGAATATAAATGTTTCTGAAGCAAAAGTTGTTTGCCCACTTTCACAGAGGCAAGCATCCTCCTTGCTCCCAGCACACCTTCCGAACCCTACCCTGCCCTCCATCCAAACTGCAGATGTTTTAAAAGAGACCCCACTTGCTGACTTCCTAGTCCTAGCCCCATCTCCATCACCACTGTTAGTTTTCTTCTGAGGACTTCAGCATCTACACAGAACCAACATTTGGCCTCCCAGGATTTGTTTTCAATGTTTTYACCATCAAATATATTTTTCATCTCAACTACCTACCTAGACTCACAGGCTAACATGACTATCACCTCTAAACTGTGAAGTGCCTAAAGGTTTATTTTCACATCACAAAGAGTTTGTGTGTGCTGGTTTCCACTCTAGCGATTCTCCAGCCTTCTTATGCTTTCCGGTCTACCATGTGACCCCGCCCCAATCTACTGCCGAGCTCCTCCTCATGTCCTTTCCTGGAGCAGTTTCCATGTGGCGGTCCTACACTCCTTATCCTTCAATCCAAACGTCTGACACCTCTCCTCAGGCCTAAGCTGCAGTACTCGCCACTCTTTACACTCAAGGTTCAGCAGTGTTCACCAGATATGACAGAGAAAGAAGGCAAAACCAGTCCTCCTCAAAACCCGTGTTCTCACCCCACCTGGCTGTACACGAATGTACACGAATGCACTCTGTCCCCCTTCCCATTAGACAGGATGGACAGAGCACACTCTGCTCCTGCAATGACCTTTTTCTTTCCATACTGTTTCTTCATCTCTACTTGGATCTTTCCAAGTGGCGTGAAACACACCTAACACTTTGTAAAAGTCCTTCGTCCTACACTTCCCAGTTTTGTTTTCTGTTCCACAAGTGTTCCTTGTCTCAACACCGGCCAATGAATAATACAGTTCACTCCTGTATTCTCTAAAACAGCCTTTCTTAGTCACCAATGACTATTATTTGATCTTATTACCCAACCCTTGTAGCCCTTTCTTTAGGCAGATCTGTGCAGTTTTCTTCCCACCCAACCCCATTCGTTTCAGTAACATTTAGACATGACTCAGGGCTTTGACCAACCATTCCCCTATCACACTTAACTCGTAGGCCCTAAGTATTTACCAGTATACCTAATGAACCTCATCTGCCTGCAACTCACCTGGCTCTTCTGAGCTCTAGATCCACTTACGTCATCTAACATATCTCAAACACACACACACACACACACACACACACACACACACACACACACACACACACCCCAAAATAACAACAAAAATGTCAAGCCATAAAAATGGCTGTGGTGTGTTTAGTGTATGTTTCTCTTTTGTATTCTAAGAAATAGTCCTTTCCATTCTAATTTCTTAAACCAAGAGCTAAGTATCCAGGTTTCTCCTTCAGTTTAACACATATCTAAGCTTGCTTGTTGAGTCTTAGCAAGCTGCCCTTTAGATTCTTGCCTAAGACTCTGRCAAGAGCCTCCATTTGGTCTCCCATCTCTCATCCTAAGAAAGCCACGCTCTTAAGATCTGACAGCACTGGCCATTCTAAACCTGAACAAAGTTCAGCTGTCTCCCACAGGCAGTGAATGAGGTGACTTGCGCAAGCTCTCCAGACCATTACCTTTCTTTTTCCTTGTTTGGTTGGTTGGTTGGTTGGTTTTGGGTTGTTTTTTTTTTTTTTTTTAAACCTTCATGATAACCTTCACAGAAATTTAAATTTTCTTTGACAGATTTATTAGTATATTTTGGCCATTTGCTTTTTTTTTAATATATGTATTTTTAATTCACTTCAGACCATCCCCTCTCTGTTCTCTCAGCTTGCTCCTCCCTGACCCGGGCTTGTGGTCTTTCTTCCTGCAGGCCCCAAGAAGAGCTCTTTTCACTCAGGTCTTGTTTACTGCAGTGCAACCATCCAGGGTCATGCGTCCTTGTTTCCTCAAGTATCTAAGAGTTCCCAAAGCTCCTCTCCTTATATATTCAATTGCCTTCTCTCAGCACTTTAAAACGAGGAAACAAAACCACCTATGGAAACCCCCGACCTTGCCTGCTGCTCTTCTACCACCCCACCACAATAATGTCAGCTGATATACATGAAGGCTTAAGTCTTATTAACCTAATAGCCTCAGAGCTTTCTGAACTTACTCTGAATGTGTGCAGGTGTATGAGAAAAAAGAGAGGGAAATGGAGGTGGAGGTGGGGATGGGGTGGGGGGAACAAACCCCAGAGCTGTCATCCCTTTCTTTTTAAATAGAGTCTCTCATTGGCCCGGAGATCACCAATTAGGTGACTGGGAGGCCAGATAGTCCCAAGGACCCTCCTGTCTCTGTCTTGACTCCCTAGTGGAAAAGCTCTCCATTACTACATGTAGCATTTTTATATAATCATCAAATAGACTGAGCCATCACCCAAATCCAGTTTTTTGGGTATTTGTTTGTTTAAACTGCCATGTTGCTAATTCCAGATCTCTTTCCTTGGTTTCCACACCCTGGGCTTACACCTGAAGAACAGGCTTCCAATTTCCTGCCAGGTTAATCTCGCTCTAACAGGAATTAACATCCTTTCTTGACTGCATTTTCTCTTCAAGCCATTTCATTCATTCATTCATTCGTTCATTTGTTTGTTTGTTTATTTATTTATTTTAGGTTTTTTTTTCCGAGACAGGGTTTCTCTGTGTAGTCCTGGCTGTCCTGGAACTTACTCTGTAGACCAGGCTGGCCTTGAACTCAGAAATCCGCCTGCCTCTGCCTCCCAAGTGCTGGATTAAAGGTGTACGCCACCACTGCCCGGCTAGGCCATTTCATTTTAAGCATGTAGATTGTATGACATTTTATGCAGTTTCTCACAAATTAAACCTCTATCTTTCCATATTTCCTGGTCCTGAGTAGATAGTTATTTACACAGTATTTCCTCTCTGAGCATCTCAAAGTTATTTCAAAATATCAAATCCAAAATCCTATCTATGATCACCTTCATCTTCCTCCTACAAAAACCTGTTACCACATCATGGCAATGCCTTGTCTATGTTACCTCTGGGCTCTCCCAGAGTCCCTCTTACACCAGCCCTGTCCCTGAGGCCACTTCACTAGTCACTTTACTTCTCCAGGTTTTTACTCTACCTTAATCTGTATAGATAGCTTTAAAAAATAAAAATACAACTACTATATATTCTATTTCATATACTACTAGCCCATTTAAAGTCTCTTAACATTTCTTCATTGCCAGGTAGCCATTTGTAGTATCTAGCCTTATATTATTTGAGCTGAATGGTTTCTACATTTATATTAACACAGCTTAGTAGTGTCTCATTCTCTAGTCCTGTAGACCAATTAGAATGGTAAGTGATTTATGGAAAGTGGGGACTTAAAAAAATAGCACATAACGTCTATTTAAAAGGTGCTATTATTGTTGCCTTATATTTGCTTAGCACAAACTAACTTTGAGAAAACTTTCACAGGAATTACACCAATTGGCTATCCATCCTGTTTTGGAAATGTGAACACTATTACTCAGAAATGCCACACACACTGACGCACAGCATAAGTAAGGCCAATGTTCATTCTATGACACCCAGGCTGCATGGGGAAGGCAGGGCTAAGATGGCCGACAGGGATGTTCTTTTAAGAACTCCATGGACAGTTCCAGAATGTCCCCAAGCACTGTGCCTTCCTTCTACAACCTGCACAGCATGGTTCAAGGAAGCAGTGATGGTGAGAACAAAATCCATGTCTCCTTAACCCCCAACCCCCATGCCTGTGTCATCCTGTTAACAGTGCACAAAGAGGAGCAGAGCAACGTGNCTGCCATGTTGCTAATTCCAGATCTCTTTCCTTGGTTTCCACACCCTGGGCTTACACCTGAAGAACAGGCTTCCAATTTCCTGCCAGGTTAATCTCGCTCTAACAGGAATTAACATCCTTTCTTGACTGCATTTTCTCTTCAAGCCATTTCATTCATTCATTCATTCGTTCATTTGTTTGTTTGTTTATTTATTTATTTTAGGTTTTTTTTTCCGAGACAGGGTTTCTCTGTGTAGTCCTGGCTGTCCTGGAACTTACTCTGTAGACCAGGCTGGCCTTGAACTCAGAAATCCGCCTGCCTCTGCCTCCCAAGTGCTGGATTAAAGGTGTACGCCACCACTGCCCGGCTAGGCCATTTCATTTTAAGCATGTAGATTGTATGACATTTTATGCAGTTTCTCACAAATTAAACCTCTATCTTTCCATATTTCCTGGTCCTGAGTAGATAGTTATTTACACAGTATTTCCTCTCTGAGCATCTCAAAGTTATTTCAAAATATCAAATCCAAAATCCTATCTATGATCACCTTCATCTTCCTCCTACAAAAACCTGTTACCACATCATGGCAATGCCTTGTCTATGTTACCTCTGGGCTCTCCCAGAGTCCCTCTTACACCAGCCCTGTCCCTGAGGCCACTTCACTAGTCACTTTACTTCTCCAGGTTTTTACTCTACCTTAATCTGTATAGATAGCTTTAAAAAATAAAAATACAACTACTATATATTCTATTTCATATACTACTAGCCCATTTAAAGTCTCTTAACATTTCTTCATTGCCAGGTAGCCATTTGTAGTATCTAGCCTTATATTATTTGAGCTGAATGGTTTCTACATTTATATTAACACAGCTTAGTAGTGTCTCATTCTCTAGTCCTGTAGACCAATTAGAATGGTAAGTGATTTATGGAAAGTGGGGACTTAAAAAAATAGCACATAACGTCTATTTAAAAGGTGCTATTATTGTTGCCTTATATTTGCTTAGCACAAACTAACTTTGAGAAAACTTTCACAGGAATTACACCAATTGGCTATCCATCCTGTTTTGGAAATGTGAACACTATTACTCAGAAATGCCACACACACTGACGCACAGCATAAGTAAGGCCAATGTTCATTCTATGACACCCAGGCTGCATGGGGAAGGCAGGGCTAAGATGGCCGACAGGGATGTTCTTTTAAGAACTCCATGGACAGTTCCAGAATGTCCCCAAGCACTGTGCCTTCCTTCTACAACCTGCACAGCATGGTTCAAGGAAGCAGTGATGGTGAGAACAAAATCCATGTCTCCTTAACCCCCAACCCCCATGCCTGTGTCATCCTGTTAACAGTGCACAAAGAGGAGCAGAGCAACGTGYTTTAGGACACAATCCTAACTGCTGACTCACAACTTTCTGTTTGCTAGTCTCTATATACACACACATATATGTGTGTATGTGTATATGTATTTRCCCTGACAGACATGTCAGCATTCAATCTGCTATTTAAAAAACAGCAGCCTCTTCCCAAAAGATTCTGTGAAAAGAAATAAAACCAGTCTTTAAGAGATGATGGTGAGTCTCCAAGTCTGCCATTTGCTAAGTGTCATGAATTTTCTCTTGATCTCTTCTCTTTCCTCACCTGAGCAGTAGAGACATCCTTTAGCAATGTTGTAAGAACAGCATACATGTAATTCATAGAAGGACTTTGTTAATTGACATCATACAACAATCCCTACTGTTATACACGCCCTCCATATAGTATATGCACCCTTTAAGGCTCCAGACAGTTTTGACCCTTGTTGTGTTTGCAGCAACAGCTGGTTCCACTCACTGCAGGCACTCCTTAAACACTGGGTAAACTTATTTATTAAGATGACAGGATTAATTGATGACCACATAACAGTCCACATGAGATCTGGAGCTTCCATAGCCTAGTCAAGTCCAGTTCAGACTGGAGAGTGTGCCATGCCTTCTGGGGAGTTTGGAAAGTGCAGTATAATCTTGTTTACTTGATTTGAAAATGCATAATCATAACCAAACATGTCTGCTTAACACAGGCACCAGGCCTTTCTGTCTTCTTCACCTTGTCGTCCTCATGTGAACATCTGTAGAGAAGTCAGGGTGAGTAAATGACACAAGGAATCTCCACAGCACTGTCTATACTCCCAAGGCAGCCTAATGAGGWCTTCCTACCACCAACACTTCAAATATCAACAAGGAGTGAATATTTCACATAGAACTAATTTGTGTTTGTCAATGTTCTCCCTATATGAATTCAAGGACACATTCAACACAATGGAGAGAACATTCAGGGGTGTTTTACAGTCTATGGATGCAAGTATTCAAAGCCAAAAGTTGGCCTGTGCTGAGCAGGATAGAGTATGCCTACAATCTCAGCAAATGARAGTGAAGTGACCAGGAGTTCCAGGCCAGCTTTGTCAGTTTGAGGCCATCCTGAGCTACATGAGACTGCTGAAACAAAACTAAACAAACAAACAAAACAGAAACAGTTGTTGTGTGCTAGTTATTTACTGAGTAACTACCTACACCATGTCCTTTGTCTCATAGTCATATCAAATCACAATAACCACATGGTATACATTAATTTCCCTGCACAACAAATGAGGAAACAGGTTTACAGGTTAAGTAACTTGTTCACAGCCATACAACCGGGAAGGCTACAAGTAGCATGCAGAGAAGTCTCTAACACTTAGACTCTGGACCAGATTAGGCCACCCACTAACATCACCAAATTCACCTAAGAGGAGAATAGTAAATAGGCGTTCTCTCTCATTGTTCTAAACACATGGGCAAATAATGAGCTGTRCCTAACTGCTAATCACACAAACTAAAACACTTAGATGCTCTGTAACCTTTACCTTTCAACTACAGGTTAGATGAATGTCCAACACCTTTCAGAGTTACTGACAACTGAACCTAGCTCAACAACTTTTCTGCAACATTAGAAAGAGTACTGCTGACATATCACTAACACTAAATCACGCAGACAGCTGGACAGCTGGAGATAACATGTTGTATACCTTCATAGCTTTCTTGTGTTCAAAGAACACACCTTTTGGGCATGCTTACTGCTATATAAAATTCTCAAAATCAGGAACATTCCAGGTCAACCCCACTGTCTCATGAATATGGAAGCTGAGGTATATAACAGTTGAAGGAGTATCTACAGTCACAGGAGCTGGTATTCAGTAACTACTTCTGGTCCAGGCTAACCCTAGAGCAGAGCTCTGATCTTTCCCCATACAGCAGCTCAGGGACTTCTGCTTAACCCATGACTACATAGATAACCTCCTTCACATTCAAAGTTGTGCAGGTTTGGTTCTGTGGATGTCCAGGGGTTAGACAATGAAGATGGTAAGGTGAATGCACATTTCTGGAGCAGATGACAACTCTCAGGTGACTCAGGTGTCACAATACACACAGACCATAGCTTGGGGTGTGGGGATTAGTGTGTGTGTGTGTGTGTGTGTGTGTGTGTGTGTGTGTGTGCATGAGTGATGTGAGGGCCAGAGGATGACACCAGGGTCTCCTCCTTATCACTTCTCCACCTTATGATTTGAGACAGGGTCTCTCACAGAACCTGCTGATCCTGTTTTAACTAAACTGGCAGGCCACTGGACTCCGACAATCTATCCGTCTCCACTCCCCAGTGTTGGGGTTACAAGCACACACTGCCACAACTAGATTTTCTTTTATGTGGGTGCTGGGTCTCTGAACATATACAACAAGTACTTTATCCACTGAGCCACTCTCTAGTTCTGAAAAATGACATTTTTGTAAACAGGGTGTGATGACACACATCTTTAACCCCAGCATTTGGGAGGCAGAGGCAGGAGGATCTCTGTGAATTCAAGCCCAGCCAGATCTACACAGTGAATTCCAAGACAGCCAGAACTACTTAAAAAGATCCTGTCTGTCTCAGACAGACAGAAAGACAGACAGACAGGAAGATAGATAGATTATGGCATGCAGTGGCAGCTGCAGATTCAGATGGTCAMTACAACCAAGGAAACCACAAGACCCTTCGGCTGTTCCAGTTCTCTTGGCACAATGGCATCTCAATGCAACATGTGGTGTATTAGCATGCAAATTGTTCTGGGGCCCTAAGTAAAGGGACTAAGTTAAATATATGTGTAACAATAAGAGACACACAAAAGAAAGAATAGAGATGGCCACTGTCAGTTTCAACAAGCCTAAGTAAGCTGAAATGAGATGAACTCAACTCATATCCCTTCATAATTTTTCTTAGAAACAATCAAAAGATAGACAAGGCCATCCTTCCAGAAGATGGGATCAATCCCCCATGCAGCAAAAAGTACTTGGTGCACATTAGTGTACCAGCAAACCCCTGAGTTCTCAGAAATACAGTACTATAAAAATAAATCAATAGAGAGGAGGAAATTACATTTCAAGGTCATATTTAAATGTGAAAGGAGAAACAGATAAAGAAGTCTCCCCAATACACTATACAGATACGCACTATGACCCAGCTCCATCTTCACAAACCTCATTAAAATGTTGGCTTCTGGCATTTACAAATGTAGTTTCCTGGAGCCAAGTAGGTTCCTGCAATTCCAGACATCTGGGCTGAAGGGCAAAGGGCAGAGCGAAACTTCCAAAAGCTGGCTAGTAGCCAAAGGCATCACAAGGACTCATAGGCTCCCTTAGCAACACAAAACAGCTATCGGCTCAAGACAGATATTGCCATCTTTACAAGGGATTACTGATTTTAGTRTTTTTACAACTACACTACAACAAAGGGGAGAAAGGGGGCTCTGTATCTTTTTCCCTGACATTTTCCTTAAAGATTTTAAGTCACCATTTGTAAACTTCTCTAACTATAGAATGTTCTCTTTACCCCCAAATTACAATACCACGATTACCAGTAAATTAAAATAAAGTAAGGTGCATATTATGTTCTTGATTTACAAATATAAAATGCTTTATAATGGCTGGTTATTAATTATTATTCCAGTTGCCATAGGCCTTATTTTCTAACTATGAGCAAGTCACTTTGTGACTTAATTACTTCCCTCATATAGGTTTAATAACAACAATGACCTACTTCACCAGGCAACTGTGAAGGACATTAGTTATTAGATAAAAACTTACAAAAGCTTATTCCTAATTAAGGACTGTGCCATCTACTGGTGCTCTCTACAGATGTGGCTGAATTATCAAGGTCAATGTTCTTAACCCATAACACAAGCCCATCTCGAACCACAAGGGGATTGCTACTCCTGAAGCCTTTAGTTCATGTCACCTGCCCACTTGCCTTCTCTAAACCTTCCAAGCCCAGGGGACAGCACTGCTCTGGGAACTCAGCCCTTGCATGAAGTCTAACAAGATAAACAACGTTCAGAAAGCAAACACCGACATAGTGATATGCTAAGTTGGAAGGCCCTCACCTGTGCAAGGAAGGGCTGGGGCCTGCGCTCGGAGCCTCCGTGCAGGAGCAGAGCCCCAGCTTTCCACTCCTTATATGTGCAAGTGCGAGCCTCACCACAGCACTCTACTCACCCAGAGGTACATCATGGCAGAGCCGCTGCAGACTCAGCTGGCGTTGAGCCTGGACTGCAAAAAGGTACTTCAGTGARCCAGAGGAAAAGGGATAGTAGAATGGGGAGCAAGGGATCAAGTGGGGCGAACCCCTAAAATCACTTGAGTTAAAAAAAATCCCCTAAAAAAATCCCTACCAGTTTTCCCCCCTCCTCCCTCCTCTCCGCAGACTGTTCTGTTGTTCTCTCCTCCCTCTTACCCTCCCTCCTCCCCCCCTCTCAGGGAGTTCCCAGCCCAAGTGTCTAAACTGGAGTGCACGGCACACACTCTCTGTATTTGCCTTCAGGGAATCTATCATTCTCCTTTTAGAAGCAAGATCACCACTCACAAAGATTGTTGCAAGAGGCAGGGCCGGGCGGGGCTGCTAATGAACAACCAGCAGCTGGTTCTAGTGTTGGACACAAATCAGTTAAAACACAAGTGATGCAACCTAGACACTCCGCCCTCCAAGATCAAGGCAGAAGCACAGAGCTCGCCCTCGTCCTCATTTTTCCGAGTCCCTGGCAGAGGCTGGGCATACACGCAGATCTGCTGGGCTTCTGAATTCGCTTTCCACTGGCCTGGGGCCCATTATGCTTTTTGTCACTTCATCACTAAAAGCTATCAATCTGTAAGATTTTAAAATACAGGAAAATTCAGACACGCTTAAAAAGGCTTTTCATCATTATTAGTTCTTGCTGCCATCACTATTGTCCCTATTGTAACACAGCCTTCTGTCTGAAAAGACCATTAACAAGGGTTTTAGAGTCACAGAGCTCTTGGGTTTCTAGCATGCTACAGACTCTACCTAAGCACGTGGACACAATAGGGTCCACATTCTTCAACCATGAAATACAGGTGTTACACTTTTTGGAGCTGCAATTAGAGAAACACATATACTGTGTAAGCCTCTGCCACAATCCTGATCACTACTTTTTTTTTTCTTTTCTTTTCTTTTCTTTCCCTTAACCCC